>CAJVPQ010000198.1:0-34736 GCA_910591825.1 Funneliformis caledonium
ATATAATAATTATAATTAAATTAATTATTAAGATAAATAATAAATTTTTTAAGATATTTATAATTTTAATTAATTCTAATTATTTTTGTAATTATCATAGTTTATTAAATACTTATTATTATTATAATATTTTTTTCAAGTAAGTATATGTGAAATAGCTTCGCCATCTTAAGAAATACAATATTGTAAAATAAATTATATAGGATTTTCCGTTCGAATTTCGAATAATTCATTCTTTTCGAAAATAATCAATCGACAAAGTGAATTTTCAAATCATATTGCATATCGATCTTATTCGAATGCCCTTTTCGAACGGAACTCTAAAATTATATATCAAGACATGATAATAATTACGGCTGTCGATTTTTTAATACTTTAACAAAATCTCGAATTGTTGTCAAAAAAATGATTTGTGGCTTTGACAATTTGAACACCGCCACGAACTCATTGTATTATAAATAAACCATTATCAGATAAATTTTGTAGATGAATATCCGACACAAAGTTTACTCAAACAAGACAACAAGTTGTGGCTTTAATAAAAATTGTGTGGAATTATAAATTCTAATTTGATCAAATTTTAAAACATTTTATTCAGCGAAATGGACGAGGAACAATGGGCTATATTATTCGATGAAGAATGTATGTGAACTTGGAATAATTTTCGATTTAAAATTCGATAATATTAATAATTGATGTATGTTACGCGTTTATAGACATTAGAGCTGAGGACTATAGGAGAAATTCAAAGACATTGGATGAATTTAATCGATTTTTGGAGGAACTCCCTTCTTTATTAAAAAAGAAAACTTCGGTCGCATTAAATCACTGTTTAAGATGTCGAAAGATTACAACTATCCCTGGTAACACGGATGAGGATTTACAATGTTTCCGAGTCAAATATTCACATAAGGTCGAACGAATTTTGACGGTTGATGCTCTTCGAGATACTAAATTAAACTTGATGACATTAGAAACCCTCTTTAATGAGTAAGTAAAATCTAATCTATCCATTTTGATGAAGAATTCCGAATGCTCATTTATAAATATAAACTGATAAAGTCCCTCGTTTATCATGAAGGGTAGGATTAAATTTTGAAGTATTTAATCGATCGATGGACAGTTTCTTTGAAAAATATAAAGTTTATATATGTAAAAGATGTGATGCGTTGTCAGGGACACCTGAACATGCAGGTTATCGAAATCCAGGTCATAATCAATGTGATGTTCTTACAAGTTTGAAGCAATTAAGAGAAATTGAAGTTGAGTTCGATTTATTGAATTTATTTGAAATATTTAAAAGTTGCGTGGATATTCATCGACCAAATCGATTATCGAAGAAATGGGATCTGTTTTCCGAAGAAATTCCCTTGGTTAAACGTGATTTTTATGACGGATATTTTGGTAAATCTGAATGGGCGAAATATATTAAAATTGACGGTATGTTTATAAACTCATATCGTTTATCATTAAGAATAAGAAGCTAACCCTTAATCGATCGATTGCCACAGATTATTATTACATGAAAAATGATACCCTTTTGCTATACACGCAATTTCTTCGTGATCTTCCAAAGAGACTTCAATATTGCGCACTTTATAAATGTGTGAATTGTAATCGTATTTCCTCAAGACCAAGATTTGTAGGTCTTTGTCATCAGACTAATCAATGGATTTCCGATGATGCTTATCTTCCGCAAATTCCTCATAAAAATCATGAAATTGATAACGTTGAAGTTTTCATTAAAGCAAAGGTCTCATTAAATTCTTTATCAAGAGTTTACGCTCAAAGATACAACGAGTAAGTTATATCGAGAAATGTATCAAAAAAAAAATATTTTTTTTTTTTTTTAACTAAAATAAATCTTTCTTTTTTAGACTATCAATTCATTTAAATAATTTTTTATCTGGTTTATTGGGATTTTCATATTTTATTAAAACTTGTGAAATCTTTATTTGCACACAATGTGGAACATTTTCTGCATTAAAACAAGGTGGAAGTTTGTGTAGGAAACCTTATCGGGATCACGCATTTGAAAGAATTAATGATATTTTAACATTTTATGATGAATATATTAATCTATTCGATTTACAATATGTTCTTCAAACAGCTTTAAATATCGCTTATCCCGATAAACCAGTTTATTTGCCTAAAAATTAAGAGATAAAATAAAATCATATATTACAAAACCAGATGAATCATTTATACGATTAGAAAATATCGCCATGAGCTGTGATTTTAAATTCTTTACCTGCCATTAAATTCAGTTTATAAACACAGAAGAAATGAGTATGACGATTAACGAGATTTTTTGTGAAACATTGATAAACTTTAAAAAAAAACATGAAAACATAAGCAAAAGAATTTATTCACATACAAATGCAAAATTTAATTCAGTTGTAAATAGAGATGGGGTTAAGTATTTTTCTGTCCTTAATTTGTCAGTTCATTTCCTACGTAGAGCAGCAAAATCGTAAATTATTTAAATAAAGGACTTCAATTAAGTAAAATTAACTGGGACTTATGAATAATGACATAGTTAAAGATATTATATATTGAAGTATTATATGATTCCATTTTGTCTGAATATCATAAAAGATGTTGAATCTCTTCATAATAACGGTAATTCAAATTATTCGTTTATTTCATCAACCTAGAAATGCTACTTGTCAAACTCATAGCAGGAATAGGGAAATAGATGGATTGTCGAGAACATACTATTCATGATAGAAATCAATGTATCAGACCACAAAAATACCAGGTACGTTGGTTAATATATTACAATAATTTATTATAATAATTTTATTTAATTGCTTTAAAGTAACATATTTTCAGTCAATTTGGTAATGATTATACGTTTAAGTTAGTTAGATTGACCCGTATACTACCAATGCGAGATCTATGCTAAGGTTTTCTGATTGCTAATGAATTTGAACCTGCAATGGAGAATCACTACGGCCGATCTTTTTGATTCTATCAAGATGATATGTTTTTCTGAAATCGAGTATCGAATCAGACAATGAAGACAAATTTAATCGCATGCTTTTTAGGAAAATGAAACCATATGGGACCTTTGCAATAGAAAAGGGGGAAACGGCTGGAAAAAATAAGAAATGAGTTAATGCTAAATCTGAACATATTTTGACCTAAAAATTATATTTGGCATGTAAAATTGATTTATTCCGGCAGTTTCCCCCCTTTCTATTGCAAAGGTCCCATATGTTCAATTACAACCTATAAATCCGGAATTCGCAATACTGATTTCAAGACAATTATATCCATTGAAGAATCAGGTGAACAGCTCCTTTCTTTTGTAACCGTCGACCATACCTAAAATCATATCACTGTATTCTTTTAATTATTATTTCAACTTAATAAATGTCTCGGATTCCTTTTGTTGAGAATTTGAATAATTTCAATTTCTAGGCGTATTATCCTAAAAAATACTATCAATATAATATTATTTATTTGATCGAAACTTTATAAAATGAAAATTCATAACGATAAATGTATTTTTTAATTACATCTTAGAAGTTAATTCCTATGATCTCTTATTATAAAATGTTAAACATTAAAAACTCGTTGTGATCTTATTACGAAATTGGTTTTTAGAAACCTACCAATTCGAACTTTCTATATTGACATTTATTAATTTTGTGAAAGAAAGAAAAAAAAAAAAGAACAATATAAAACCATAGTAGAATTACCGGGTTATATCTAATTTTTCTAACCCTGATTGGGTGATGAAATTTACATGCTATATAATATTGTATTAAAAACGAAAAAGGCGAAGTATTTCTAATTCGTCTTGTGCAATCTGATCAATATCATCTGACGTATCGGGGACTGGTGACTGTTGAGAAGTGGATTGCTGAAAATTGGAATCTTGTTTCGACACTTGATTGTCAACTTGCGCGGATGACCGTTTATGTAATCGTAATGGTGACCCCAAAGTAAGTTGATCGGGTGTATCGGGTGTATCGGGCGCGGTTGGTGACGGAGATTGTAAAGCATACTTGCGTTTGGGAGATAAGATTTTTTCAATCTCCAAGTCGACAGGTTTCAGTCGTGATTGTGGTTTCGAAGAAAATACACGAAAACGAGAATAAGGTTGCATTCTTTGTGAACGAGGAAGTGGAGTCGTAGGAGGAGAATTGGTTTCTATTATAACTTGATGCATCTTTTTTGCTCGCTCTTCTATTCCTTCCATGTATTTAAGAAAATCCTTGTTTGACAGATTAATTGGGTCCATTTTTTTCATCTTTAGAAAAAAATATTTTTATTTATGGTTTCAGATTTCACGTTTTAACTTTTAATCAGGACTGATTTTCTGTCGATCCCCACAATTTGCAAGTTTTCTTTTTGGAAGATTATTATAAATTAAACCGAAATCTTTTCTTTATAGGAATGTAGCGGGTTTAGCTCAGTTGGGAGAGCGTCAGACTGAAGTTCATTTGTTATCTGAAGGTCGGGTGTTCAATCCACCCAACCCGCAACTGAAAACTTGTAAATTTTTTTTTTTTTTCCTCTGAAAATTAAAAAACTTATTTTAATGAGCAGGTCATTGACAATTCGATGCAAAAAAAAGTTATTTCGCACTTTCACATTGCACATGAAGACTTTTAATTATTAATGTAAATCATATCTCGAATTCAAAATTTTTTAAAGGCATCTCTTAGTTACGTGAAAAAAAAAATTTAAAGTGACACGATATGCCATCATCAGTTCACAAAATAATGGCAAAAGATAATCCGAGCTCACCAGGGGTCGAACCTGGAATCTCCTGATTCGTAGTCAGGCGCCTTATCCATTTGGCCATGAGCCCAATTCTTTGAATGAACTTTAAATATATTTTATTTTAAAATAATTAAAATTTTCATTTTACATAACTAGAACGATAAATAAGTATTTTTCATGACGATCAAGTAAATCTAATCTTAAAATAATTTTTTTAAAAAATGTTTTTATATATGAAGTATAGTATTTAATATAAAAAATAATTTTTTTAATTATTTAAAATTATAAATTATAAAAAAGAATAATATGTAAAAATGTTTTTTATATTCTTTTTATCATTATCATTATTATTATTATTTAAATTATAGGAATTTTAAGGAAATTTAAAGATAAATTATTTTAGAAAAGAATTTTTTTTTATTGTTTATTTATTAATATAAAATAATAAAGATAATGATTTAAAATGATTTAAATTAAATACTATGATATTTTATATTTATTTTTTTATAATATATAATTTTTTATATTGTATTTTATATTTTATATTTTTTTCATTATATTTAATATTTAATCTTTTAAATTTTTAATAATTATTTTATATATAAATATAACTATAATCTTCTTATTAGTAAAAAAAGATTTTTTTGATAGTTTAATTTAATTTTATATAACATTATAATATTTATAATATAATGATATTTATTTGTTATTAAATTAAAATAAATAATTAATACCTTTATATTTATCTTAATTTATTTAATTATTTATTATTTATTTATATTAATTGTATTTATAATTCTTTATTGATTTAAGAATTAATTATATAATTATTTTATTTTTATGATAATATAATATATAAATTAAAATAAAATTATTTATTTAAAAATACTAAAAATATACAGTTAACTCTTATTATAATGAACTTTATGTCCTAGACCTCAACTTTGTTATAAGGCTATAGTGAAATTTTTAAGAGATTTGATTGGTCAATTCGCTATAACAAGAGTATTTTTATTATATTTGTTCAAAAAATTCGTTATATCAAGAGTTCGCTATATCAAGAGTTGACTGTAAATTATTTAAAATTATTTAAATTATTAAAATTTTTTAAAAAAAATAAGTAAATAATAATAATAATAATAATATTTATTTAAGTATTTAATTAATATTTTTTTAAAAAAATATATAATTAATTTCTTTTTAAAATTAGTAAATTTTAATGTTTTAGATTTTAAATATATTTAATTATTAATAAGTAATTTACCTTTTTATTTATATATAAAATTATATAAAATGTTAATGTGTAATTTTCATAAATTATGATAGTTACATAGAATATTAGGGTTGATTCTTTTTAAGTTACATAGTAAAATATGTAATTTATTTTAAATAAAATTTTAAGAGTTTATATTTTATATAATAATTTATTATTAAGAATAAATTATAAAAAATTGGTAGTTGAATAATATAAACAATTATTAAGAAAAATATAAAGAAAAATAATAATAAAAAAAAATTAAAAATAAGGGTAATTCATAATTAATTAAGTATTACTTATAGCTTAAGTGTAATAAGAGATAATTACTAAAAGAAATCTGATAAGAAAGATTTATTTTCTACATAAATAATTGAATTTTATATATATGTATATTTAATTACATAAAATAAGATGTTTTAACTATTTAAATTATATCTTATATTAACTATATTAAATATGTTAAATATGTCAAATATATCAGATATGTTAATTATATTAATTAGGTTAAATATTTATACTATGTATATAGATTAATTATGTTACAATAATTCAGTAATAATAATAAATAATTATTATAGATAAAAGATAAAATTTTTAATAATAATCAAACTTAAATGAAATTATATTAAAATTAAAGTAAAGGATATAACAAACTTTTTTAATATGATAATAACTAAAACTAAAAAATTAATTTAAAAATTATAAAAGAAATGATAAAGGAATTTTGAGAAAGGTTTAATAAATATATACTGTATAATAATAATATATATTTTTATAAAAATATCTTTAAATTATTTTACTTTAAATTTTATTAGATTATTAATCTAGAGTGTTAGTATAAGATTATATATTTTTATACAGTATAACTCAAGATGTTCAGATATCTGTTCACATAATAATTAAGTTGATGCTGATTAGCTTTTATAATATTTTTTAATTAAGATCATTTCAGATTTAACAATAATCACTGTTTCTTAATTTTTAATAAATTCATATATAATCAATATAATTTTTAATAGATAGTATTATATAAATTTAATTTATTATAAATATATTTTATTGCTTTTTTTAATTATTTATGATATAATTTTTCTTTTTTTATTATGATAAGATTTTACAATTTTCTTAAAATTAATATTATTTATAATTTTGCTATTATTTAAAATATATGTAACTTTTTAATTTTAATTATAATGATAAAAGTTTGATATAAATCATTTTTATTATATAAAAATCTATATATAATATTAAATAAATATTTTATTCAATTTTTTTTTTTTTAATCTTCCATTGGATTTTGTTCTAAAGGATCCAACAAATCCATGGAATGTAATGAATAATCAATAATATAAGAATCCGTAATTAATTTATCTAAACGTTGATAATGTCTTTCAGTATATGATACCATTCCATCCAATATCTATATTTTAAAAATAAAAGGTTAATTTCTAATAAAATCACAATTTCCATTATAAAGTTAAGTTACTTACATCCTTAATTCCATTAATTTTCAATACATCTTGAGATGAAAAAGATTTGAGGATAGCATATAAAATAGTTTGAGTGGTATGGTAATTTTTTGCATTAGTGTTCCAATCTCGAATATATTTTAATAGTTGTTCAAGATTTTCCTTTGAAAGTGTCGCAATTATCTCATCTGTTGACTCAGAACCTGTGATGCTATCATCACCTAAATATAGAAAACAATTATTTAAGATTCCATTAAAATAAATAAATAAAAGGCAACTTAAGGGTAATATAAATTCACCTTCAGCTCTGCTATTTAGAACCTCGGTAAATAACTTTAAAAGTTTAAACGGTTGATTCAATGAAATAGCAAGCATAATAGCATTCTTATAATCTTTCTTTAACAGATAATTTGACAATTCTTGTTCCCTAAATGTAAAAAGAAAGTTAAATTAACAATTGGTTCAAAAAAAAAAAATTTCATTAAATGCCCAACTCACTTTAAAATTAATTCTTCTTCTTCTTTAACACGAGTTTCCATTTCTTCTGCAGTACAATCTTGCCATATATTTATTAAGGAATCACCACCACCCGAAGCAATGAATCTTTCATCTTTTCGTACAGTTAGAGACCAAATTTTTTCCGTATGATTATCCAGCGTAGTCACACATTCATTTGATTTACAATTCCATAATTTAACTAATCCGTCAGATCCACTTGATATTAGTTGCAAACCTGAAGTTAAAAATGATACTTTTAACACAGTATTTGTGTGTCCTTCAAACGTCTAAAAAATAGTTTAAAAATTCAGATTTTAACAGAACAGAAATGACAGATTAAGAAATATTTTTTGAAATCATTTACATACCTTTAAACAAGAAAAATCATTTATTGACCAAATTTTGATAGTTTTATCACCAGAACTTGAAACGATATTGGGTTCAACAGGTGAAAATTGTACGCACCAAACCCCCCTTTTATGTCCTATACAAGTTCCTAATAATTTTCCGTCAGCGACTGACCAGATTTTAATGGTCTTGTCTTGTGATCCAGATGCAAACATTTTATCATTTTGTGAAATAGATATTGAATTTATATCCTTTTCGTGTGCTTGGTGCGTATACAACGATTTTGGCCTGTACTCTTCATCGCACTTTGACAGATCTATAACAAAGCGAAGAATATCTAAATATCTAACCTCAGGAATCACATTAAACTCAATTAATCAGGATAAACTTACCTGTCTTAGATAAATCCCAATATTTCACAGTACGGTCTAGACTTCCAGTTATGCAAAACTTTAGACTCTTATTGGGTAAAGCAACGGTTCCAATAGATCCAGTATGCCCAATACAAATTCCGCATGGTTTAACGATTTCCTCAGCTTCGTTTGCTTCAATATTAATTTTCCATAATCTTGCAGTGTTGTCTTTTGATCCAGACATTAAAAATCTACCATCAAAAGATTTTGATAAACAAATCACTATATCTTTATGTCCATAGATAATACTATTGTCAAATGAATCTACATTTAACAACCGAATTTGTTCAGTATTTGTTGCTATGGCCAAGAGTGATTCCTCTGGACCTACATAGACGAGGTCGATTATTTCATCATTGTGACCTATAATTTGTTTTATTCTACGTAAACCGGATGATATGTTGTAAAATAATATATTATGATCTGTTGTCACGGCCGTTAAATAATCGCTTTTACGAAGATATCTAAAGGGAAAATATTATATTAAGGTTAAAGGAAAATATTTTCTAATTGTAATTTTTTTTATTCAAACATTTCCTCATACATTATTTCCGAGATCCCGTAATTAGTATTCTTTTCGGGATCCTGTGCTTTGACAAGGTTTCCGGTTTTAAGATCCCATATCCTAATAATTCCTAATAAAATAAAATAAAGATTTTAAAATCCTG
The DNA here is from genome assembly GCA_910591825.1 of Funneliformis caledonium. NCBI lineage: Eukaryota > Fungi > Glomeromycota > Glomeromycetes > Glomerales > Glomeraceae > Funneliformis > Funneliformis caledonium. Next base: position 9,392 of record CAJVPQ010000198.1, read on the forward strand.
ATATAAAAAAATTCTTTTGTTCTTAATAAATATAATACCTTTATCGCCACCAGTATAAAATAATTCTTTTCCACAATTATTCTCAATTTCAGATATTATAGTATTAGGTTCTAAAATTCCTACCGTTTCTACAGTCTTAAAGAAAACAACATTAAATTTTGTATTTTCTTTAAAAACAAAAAAAAAAAAAAAAAATGACAAATCATATATACCTCGTATACGGGAAATGTTTTAACCAATTTTTTCTTATTCAAGTCCCAAATATTTACAACTTTGTCTCTCGATCCACTTAATAAATATTTGCCATCATTCGTAACATCCAATCCACGAACCATACTAACATGACTTTTCAACACAGCCACGCAACTAAAATATTCCACAAAAAAAAAAAAAAAAAGTATTGAAATTATATCTCCAAATCAAAACCTTCCACAGGGGAAAGATTACCTTCTTTTTGATAAATCCCATATACGAATATTACAATCGTCAGAACCGGAAATCAGCATCCATCCATAATTCTCCTTCCAGAATTTCAACGAACTTATAATTCCTCCATGTCCACGAAAATTATGCGTACAAAACCCTCCTTCGATATCCCATACTTTTACCGTACTATCAGCTGATCCCGTTGCAACTAGTGTTGATGTTCCATCAACATCAATTACAATTATAGGAGCTTCATGAGCCTAATAGAATAATAAAGGAAAACTAATAAGAATTTGTTTTTAAAATAATGCCTAAAGAAACAACCTTTTTTTTATGACGAGTTACCTTGAATGATCTTATACATTTTCCTGTTTCCAAATCCCATATTTTAACTGTTAGACTACGAGATGAGCTTATTAAATATTTACCATCTGGTGTTATAGCGAACGTTGTAATTATTTCCGTATCCTGATAATCAAGGTAAGATAGAATTAATTCAAATAAGCGGAAAATTATAAATTTCATCAAAAATCATCAATGATGAAATTACGTACTCCACTTAAACGAAACAATCTTTTTCCATTTTGAATCTCCGTAACATCAATATCTTCTCCAATCGTTGTAATCAAATATTGTTCATCCGGCGTAATTGCTGCTTTACCACCAGTAAATAATGATTCAATCGTTCGTGTAACCTTAAAACTTCATTTTTTTTTTTTTTTTTTTAATAAAAAAATTCGATCCAAATACGTATCCCCCAGAAATTAATGAAATTTACTGATTAAAATATTTGATGTAACCAGAATATTGGTAAAATATTATAACAAAAATAAATGAATTCGGAATTCTTACCTAGTTTTGATTTGTGGTTTTCCTGTTACTTCAGGCATTTTCGATAAATTTCAAGAAAGAATGTAAATGACCAATCAAAATGTGATGTAATCAATTAATCGATTATTTCAGCTGATCACGTATCACACGCCCCCTATCTATCTATAATCATAAATATCGAAAAACAGTCATAACGCGTTATAATAATACGCGTCGCGATTTTTGATTATAAATAAGCCTTTTTTTCACTTCACCTTTCAAATTTTTTTTTTAAATTTTTTTCAAATTGCCAACTCAAACAATAACAACCCTCTATAATAACTATAACGTTAAACACTTTCCAAAACTTTTCTTTCTACACGTAACAAGAAAACACACACATAATAAAAAATCATGGCAAAAGTAAAGGCTGCAAAGAAAGCAACTGGTACATATAACAACTTATCTTTCACTTCTTTTATTATAAAAAAAAAAAAGTTCTCGCGTTTAATAAAAATTTTTTTTCTTTATTTTCTTATTTTTATTTTAGGTCGAGCAATCTCACCTTACAATAAGTTTATGAAAACCGAACTCCCCAAAGTAAAGGTCGATAACCCTAATATTTCTCACAGAGAAGCCTTTAAGGTTGCTGCTCAAAGATGGAAAGACGCGCCTGAAAATCCAAAGAACAAAGAAGAAGAAGAAGAGTAAAGACGAAAACAACCCTTCAAAACATTTCTTCTGGACTTTTTTTTTTTTTTGTGACATTAATTTTTCCTTGGGTTTTTTATGTAAATTCTTTTAATAATTCCTTTTCTTTTGCGTAAAATAGAAATAATATTTTTTTTCATGTTCTTTAATATTTTTTTTTCTTACAAACTATTTCTACTATTCGAATCACATAATTCGTTATATTTCTTTTCTATAATAATAATGTTTTCACACTAATATATTCAAGTTAATAAATTTCTAAAACAATTTTAATTTTCTATTTGATAAACACAAAATTTTTTAATGTTTCGTTTAGAAAAATTTTGACTTTGATAATAAGTTTTTTTTCGCTTCCAACGTGAAAATTTAATCTTTTGAAATAACAAAATTTATGATGAACAATACAAGAAATACAAGAAATGAATTTTTTGGTGTATAATTGTGACGCGACGTGCGCGCGTTACGTGACGTGACGTTAATGACGAAAGTTTGCATCCTACTTAAGAATTTTCTCTTTAATCTTAATCATTAAATTATCACAATGTTTTATAACAGAATAATGATATTTAACAGGTTCATTCATGTCAACTAATTCCACATCATATTTTCTGTACAGCAAGACCATCAAAGTTTTCAATTCGGTCATTGCTAAATTCTTTCCCTATTTTTAAAACGAAAAAGATTTTAAAACCAAAGAAAATTTTGACACTCACAATAAAATCTAAAATTAAATACCGTACCGGACACATCCTTGGCCCTCCACCGAAAATCAATAGAGAGTTCTTTGAGATCTTATTTCCACCTGGTACGCCTTGGTTCAGAAATCGTGAAGGATCAAATTTTTCGGGATCCTTCCAATGTGCTGGATGCATATGAATTGCTGGTACATTAACATTAATTTGTGTCTCTGCTGAAAATCTATGTCTCTGTATCATATCATCTTTGATTGACATTCTAAATATGACCGGTACTATTGACATCATCCGAGAAACTTCAAGACAATCAAGGAATTGAGTGAGTTAAAAGACATAATATAATATAAATCAATGATAAATATTTTTTTCGAGAAATACCTTCTTTAATGATAGCGTCACAATAAACCAATTTATTCAAGTCCTCGTGTTCAACTGGACGATTTAAATCATCTCCAAAGATTGAATTGAATTCTTTAAGCATTTGTTCCTTGACATCCGGGTAACGCCCAAGATGATACACAATAAAACAAAATGTATTTGCAGTCTGCAAAGAATAATTTCATATGATCATGGTAACCTCGTACATAAACGATTTCACAAAAAAAAATAACAAAATGATCCCAAAGGAATTATGTACCGTGTCGACTCCAGCACTGATGGCTTCCATGATATTTCCGCGAACTTCCTCATCAGTCAAGGGTCTCGTATGTTGATCATCTGCAAGATTAACCGTAATATCTCTTGGTGTGTTTACGGTCAACAACATCGTCAGCATATCAGGTGTCAATTGTTCATCATTCGGGGTCATCTCAATCTCTTTTTTCCTCTGCCTAATTAATTCCAAATAAGTATGATTCAATCGATCAACTTCGCCCTTCAAGAAATCGGCCCTTTCTTTAACTCGGGGAATAAATTTCCTCCATAATGTAGGTGTATCCATATAAAATTGTAAAGCGCAGAGCCACGAGTGAATATTATTAACGAAATTCTCCGATTCGGCCAGGTCAATTTCCGAATGTTGTCTCATCCTTGTGCCAGATAATTGATTAAAATAATTAGCAAATGAATATACTCTTTTATTTGTTGTTATAACAAACATGACATCCATCACGAATCTCGTCATCCATTCCGATAAGTTAAGTGTAAATTCTTTGCCACTTGTATTTTCCGTCTGAATTCTTAAATCCCTCCAATAATCATCCATTTCTTTGAATAAGTTCTGCGTTATCATGACGTTCTGTTTCATAAATTTCAACGAACTGATTGCCTGATTAAAAAATCTTCGATTAAACCTCCAACTCTCCAAACTCCTATTAAAGGTAAACCCTTTCGTAGTTACATCGATCTCATCTAATCCTTCCCTTGGCGTGATCTTAATCAAATAATTACTATTTAATGAAGGACTGAATACCTTTTCTACAAGATCAGCCCTGGATAACCATATGTGACGTTCATTTCCCATATATATTTCGCAGAAATCTCCATATTTCTCTCGAAGATTACTTGCCCATATTGCTGGGTTTCCCCTGTATTGTAAAAGATTGCCAACGAAAGGAAGAGGGATGGGACCTGGTAACGGTTTATACCGAGAGAAGTATCGAAAGTAAAAATAGGCTAAATAAAGCGTGAATACAACGAGCCCATATTTCGTTAGGTTCCAAAGCAAATATTTTATTACATCAATAAATGACATTGCTTAAAAGCAAGTTACACTGGTTTGAAGGAGGTAATGATTTTTTTACGATAAATAAATATTTTTTTTTTGTGATACATAGATAATACAAGTCTTATTATAGTTAGTACAAGAAAAAAAAAATATTTTCTAGAATCTAATGACGAAATTTATATAAAGTCAATCTTCCAGTCAAGTAAAGCCACCCATTTAATACGAACTTAAATAATAATGAGAACCAACTTTGTTGACCAAACATGTATTTCCTCCTTTCAATGCTTAGAGATCTCTCTTCGTGCCTTTGGTCTCTAAAAAAGTCCACATAAAGTTTGGTTCGATCAGTCATTATGGCATCGACGCCCCAATTATGACAATTCCTTGCATGAACTTCCTCGTTAACAGTCCATGCAAACACGGGTTTTCCTTTAGCGTGGGCTTCCTTAATAAATTTTTGTTCATGATCACCAAATAATGCGATGTATTTAATGTTATACCCGTCCACATTGTTAAAATATTCTCTTGCTATGTCTAATGAAACGCCTATGTATACTATTGAGATTCCGGGTAAATAAGTTTTCGCATACGGAATGAATTTTGGATGCCAAATTCCTAATGAAAATTGTTTAGAGAATTCGGAAAAATCTTTATTGCGTGATTTAAAGATTTCACTCAACGTTATAAGAATTTTAGGGGAGTTTTGTATCTTAACATCAATTACGGCCCAAATGTGAGAATTCTCTGCTTTTGAAAGAAGATCAAGTACATCTTGAAATCGGGAAATCGGGCAATGTGGCTCTTTTTTTGTAGTGAGGTATTCGATGTCTCCAAAATAATTCTTGTCGGATATCAACCCATGTCCTGTTGTTGTACGATCCAACAAAGCATCATGCATGATCACCACCTCATTATCAAGAGTTAGACGAATGTCTGGGAAAAAAATAAAAATAAAAAATAAAATAAAAAATTATTTTTAATATTTATTAATATAATTGAAGGATTTCAAAATATTCTATACCAAACTCTATAGCTTCAGCGCCATCCGCAATCGCTTGTTCAATCGATAACATTGTATTTTCGGGATATGCAGCACTTGCACCCCTGTGACCTACGACAAACGGCCTCCCGATCCTCGACATACATCTTCCTAAATGGTTCATATCTAAAAGCAAGGTTACATACATATCAACAAGATTATAATGATGCTTAAAAAGTTAAAAAAAAAAAAAAGCTTAAATGAACTTTATCAAATACTCGCTTTGAGCTATTTAACATGAAATGATAAACATAATTAAATAAAAGGTCATAATTTGCAAACAAAAAGTTAAAAAAAGAAAAAATTGCATAGGTTACTTACATTCCATAGTAAACATTAGTCGGTATAGGGGAAAACCAACTCATTATATAAGATTTTATAATAAGGATACGTCAGTCAATCAGTACCGCATTTGGTGAAAATTTGAAAATTGGTAATGAATTCAAACTAAATTAAGAAAAATTAAAAATATATAAAATTATGTTTGATCACTTTTTCTTCACATGCACGTAATTTTTTTTTTGTGTTTTATACCATGAAGTTTCATTCGACAATCAAATTCATCCTTAATGATGCTTCGAATTTCCTTTCCTTAATTTTTTTAGTCATCTTATCTTACGTATTACAATTCTATTTTCGATACTTTACGAGAAAAGATAAAATTCCTGGTCCAATACCATTTCCATTGATAGGAAACATCGAAACATATCGTCCGAATGCATCGCAATGGGCAATCGAATTGCGCAAAACATATGGCGATATTTTCGAAGTATATTCGGGTGGATTGTTTTCTTTAAGCAGACAAATTTGGATTTCGAATGCGAATCTTACACATAAATTACTTAATCCTTCACTTACACAAAATAATTTTCCTTATCGTACGACCGAAAATGAAGGATTAGATAGAATGGATATGACGAACAGAGGAATTATATTTAATAGAAATGTTAAAGCTTGGCAATATAATAGAAAAATTGTGTCGCGAGCGTTGATGTCTCCAAAATTTTTAAAGAAAGCTATAAAGAATACCGAAGAATTATTTTGTGAGATGGAAAAATATTGGGAAAAAGTCGGATACCCAAATAAATTGAACTTGGCAAGTTGGATGATGAGATTTATGACTGATTCCGTTTTTATCCTAATTACACATACAAAATCTTATGCTTTATTTAATTATTTTAACACTTTAAATATTTCGAATGATGATGAAAAAGTATGTACAAATGACCTTGAGGATGTTTTAAAAGAGTCGGAAAAACTTGTAAATTATATTAGATTGCATTTTGTTGCTTGCATTTTCTTTAAAGATACCCCAAAATTATTAAGGAAAATTCTTCCGGGTAATAGAAAGAAATCCAAGGAATTATTGGAAGCCGTTGCTTGGTTAAATAATAAAGTGTTAGAATTAATTAGAGAAAGGAAAAGAGTAATTGAAAATGCTAAATCAGCTAAAGAATTAAGTGCCGACATGTTAACTTTACTTTTAACGATTAACACAAATCGGGATTCAAAAACAACTGAAGAGGATGCCATGCCGATGAGCGAAGTCGACGTTCGAGAGAACGTCTATGAGATCCTTGGAGGTGGAATTGACACGGTATGTCAAAAAAAAAAAAAAAAAAAAACCTTTTCTCCCCTTTTTTTTCATCAACTTACGCAAATTTACTTGTCAGACAGCAAACACGTTTTGTTATGTGGTTTATTATCTTACCCATTATCCTGAAGTAAAACGGAAAATGTTGCAAGAAATTGAAAATGTCTTTGGAAAAGATATGAATCACGAACTTACATATGAATCCGTCAACAGGCTGAATTACTGCGAAGCAATCATTAAAGAAGGTCGTTGATCTTTTGTTCTTCTAATATTCTTTTTTGCGATTTAACATTTACTTTATTCGATTTTCACAGTTTCACGTTTAATGCCGACGGTTTCAGTCTTGTTTCGCGTATCAGCAAATCCCGATGAAATCGCTGGTTATAAATTCTCGGAAAACACACAATTTATGATAAATATTCCGGCTATACAAATGAATCCTTCTCATTGGAAACAACCTGAAATATTCGATCCCGATCGTTTTATTGAACCATCAGTTGCAAAGAACGCACTGCTTTATTTTGGTGGCGGTGCAAGAATTTGCATGGGTAAACAATTGGCAATCTTACAATTGAAAGCATTGATGGTTTTGTTGTATAGAAAATATGATGTGGAATTGGTGGATATGGTTGGAGATTTAAAATATTCTTCAACGGTCGTGAATCATTGTGAAGAATTGATGGTGAAAGTAAAACCAAACAATTCCATTTCGAGAAATGGAATCAATTAAAAGCATTGAACTTCATATTTGGATGTAAAGTATTAATAAACATTTAAGATATGAATAAAAGAAATCATTTTATTATTAAAATTCAAAAGATTTTAACCCTTGGATGGTCTTGATGAAGGATCGCCCTTATTCTTTTCAGTTTGTGAAAAATTCTGATCTCTTTCGATCATCATGAATATAATTTTCTCCCATGTCAACAGGTATACGACGAAAATCCAAATCCACTTTAAATAAATTCGTTGCATTTAACAGTATGAATCATTTTATGTCTCAACAAGGATTGTAATCGAGAGAACCTTTTTCCACATTCGGGTACTTCACATTCGTGTGGACGTTCTCCTGTATGGTTGCTCATATGGTACTTTAAATGATCCGCTCGAATAAAACTCTTTTCGCAACCAGGTTCTTTACATTTATGCGGCTTTTCGCTAACATGAATTAACCTGTGATTTGCCAAGTAATTAGATCGAGGAAAACTCTTCCCACATTCATCACAGTTGTACGGACGTTCCCCGGTATGAATTCTCGTGTGGTCTTTTAAATAGTATGATCGAGTAAAGCTCTTCTCGCATTCATTACATTTGTAAGGTCGTTCGCCAGTGTGAATTCTCTTATGATCTTTTAGATGATCGGATTGAGCATATTTTTTTTCACAGCCGGGTTCATCACATTTATATGGTTTTTCACCAGTGTGAACTTTCATATGACGCGTTAGATTATAAAGTTTAGTAAAGTTCTTGCCGCATCCTGGTACCCTGCATCCAAATGACTTGTTCTCAGGAAAATAATATCCATCGATATGGGTTCTCTTGTGCTTCCTTAAAAAACTGGATTGAGAGTATTTGGCTTCACAGCCAGGTTGATCGCATATGAATGAAACTTTTTCATCATGACTTTTCATGTGACGAGTAAAATGACCGGATTGAATGAAGCTCTTCCCGCATCCCAACGCAGTACATTTGTATGGACGCTCACCAGTATGAGTTCTCATATGATCTGTTAAATGACCAGATCGAGAATATCTTTTTTCACAGCCAGGGAAATCACAGGCGTACGGGCGTTCTCCGGTATGTTTTCTCATATGATCCGATAAATGACTAGATCGACCATAGCTCTTTCCGCAACCCGATACCTTACATTTATATGGCTTTTCGCCGGTGTGAGCTCTCATGTGAATTTTCAAATAGCTTTTCAGAGAGAATCGTTTCCCGCAAAGAGGTTCATTGCACACATAACGTTTCTCTCTTGAATGTATTTTTTGATGATGCTGAAACATGGATATAGAAGAAAATTTTCTTCTACAACCAGCTTGGTCACATCTGTATTTCTTTTGCTGCGATATTCCAGAAACTTTTGCGGGGCCATCAATTCCTGTATCGACGTTATCACTCTCATCGCTATCGGATTCGAAATCCAACTCATCAGGTTCGATCGTATCACTACTGACATCATCTACGATGGTTTCAATTTCCGTGTCACTATAATCCACCATAAAGAATTCCTTTCCCGTCTGATGAAAATGTGAAATGATTCAATAGTTGATACACATAATAAAATGTTAAACAAAGGCGAGAAGGAATTTCTTACGTTGTGAGACAAGTCATTACCCTTCTCATAATATAATGTGGGATTCGAATCATTATCATTCGATGATTTTCCGGTATGAGATGTTATATGTTTCTTTAATTCATAAGATCGAAGAAAGTTCAACTCGCATCCAGGTACGTTGCATTTGTATGGAAGTTCACCGGTATGGCTTATCATATGACGTTGCAAATGACCCCATTGAATATAACTCTTCCCACAATCAGGTTCCTTACACTTGTAGGGACGTTCGCCCGTATGAATTCTTTTATGACGCGACAACATATTTGATCGAGTAAAACACTTTCCACATCCAGGTTCCTTACACTTGTAGGGACGTTCACCAGTGTGGATTCTTTTGTGACGCGACAACATATTTGATCGCGCAAAATACTTTCCGCACCCAGGTTCCTTACACTTGTAAGGACGTTCACCCGTATGAGTTCTAATATGCTCTGTTAACTGATGGGCCAAAATAAAAGTCTTTATGCAACCAGACTCTTCACATTTGTAAGGGCGTTCTCCGGTATGAATTTTCATATGTTGACGTAAACGATTAGGAGTCATGAAAACCTTTCCACAATCTTCACAATTATAATGACAATCGCTTGTATGAATCTTTTGATGGGTTTTTAACCCTTTTAAATTGGTAAATTTCTTCGCACAAGCAATTTCATCGCACTCAAAGGGTTTAAATCCCAAGTGTAACCTTTGATGTTTTAGAAGGGAACGTTTTGAAGATAATGTCCTTCCACAATTTTCTTGATTACATTTGTATTTTCGATTTTGTGATTTCCGAGAATTTTTATGATTGGAAATTTCTTTGGAGGGATCATAATCATCATGATTAGGATAATGAAAACTCGTTTCATGTTCTGCCACATCGTCTCCACAAGAATTGCTGGAGATTAAAGATTCCTTGTTGCTATCGACGCTGGTACAAGAACCACGAAGATAACCTACAGCACTGGTGCAAGAATTACTTGAGCTTGAAGCAACCTGATTGTAGCTAGGAATAGTGCAAGGATCATTCTTGGCAAAATCATCACTGTAAGTTTCGCTCGCGACAAAACCTTCCTGGTCGTCAAAACGGCTAATATAACAATCAAGTGTATTGCTGATATTCATGTTTATTCTTTCATTTCTTTCATTGAAATCATTAAATTCGACAAGTTCATCCTTTAAATCATTTGTTCAATATATACACGTCAAAAATATGATATACATGGCCTTAACAGAAAAAAAAATTTTATTTTATTTCAAAAACTTACATCACGTGTCGTGCTATCCTTTCCTTCAAAAAAAGAGCCAAAACCCGAACTCTCTGAGAAGGTTACGTTAAAGGAAAAAAAAATTAAACATTTGTATAATTTTCTTGTATCAACAAAACTAAATAATGAATATACCGTGACTGAGACGTTGATACATTTTACCAAAGATGATTTTTTTAAAAATGTTTTTTGGGGAAAAAGTCAAAAACAGTTTATGCACAAAAAGGTAAAAAGGTTGTTTTTTTGATGCCTTATTTTAGGTGTGTTGAGATTATACATGTAGATCGAAATCTAAATTTAGTCACATGATCAAGCATTTACTAATTTCTCTGACAAATTGGAAAAATGGCAAAAAAAACAAATTCGATGAAACCAATTTAGTACTATATATACACAACTATCATAATTCTCGAGTTCTTAAGATGGATTTATTATGTATTTATACATCAAATGAAATAAGTCTTATTTTTGTTTTTAGAAACATTTTTAACATATTTTTGGCAAATTTGACTGTTCGCTCCGAGGACTTGATAGTAGAATTTATTTATATGAAAAAGAAATTCAAATATTCAAAAAAAATAGTCACGTGTTCAAATTTATAAACTTGAAATTACTACTATCCTTTCATGACAAGAACGTTGAATCACGGATTAATCTTTACTTAAAGTTTTATTAATGTGTCAAGAACCATTTATTAATTCAGACTTAAATTAAATAAACATTCCTGTATTACAAATATGAGAAACTGATGTCATATCGCGTTGAAAGATACTGACATTTAATTCGCACTCCGTAACTGGTAGTGTTAAAGATTTCTATTGGCCGACGCTTTACAATTATGTAATCACTTTGAAGCAGATAACGTTAATAATAAAATATTTAACATATACTGTATATATATATATAATATCCGCAAGTAATCAAAATCCTTTGGAAGAATAAGAGAGGCGCCCGTGTTACTACGAACCGTTGGATTATAAGCCTTAGCGGTTGGATTGTGAGCGTTCGAGCGAGCGTTTGCTGAAGATTTTGCAGAAGAAACGGTTTGGTTTCCACCACTGCCTTTACCACTACTGTTAGAACTTCCCCTTTTTACCATGTTAAATTTGAAAAGTACGAGAATTTATTTATGTTATCAAAAAAGAAAGGTTTCAAATGTTGAAAATCCTTTTTGTGAGAGGAAATTTAGGAATCCTTAAATATCCTCTTGGATTCTATCTAGCAATTCTGACAAAAACAATATTGAATTCAATGAATTCAATTATCAAATAATGACAAATAGATCGAATCATACGTTTACTTTTTTTTTTAATTTTTCCTTGGGAAAATTTCGTCAACTTTTTGACGATCATGTGACTCATCGATAAAAATGGCGTAAAAGCAGAAAATAAAAATATTTATCATAAAGGGATACTATTCTTTGTTTGCTTGATTTACGCCGCCCTTTATTAAATCCAACTTGAAAAATTACACGTTGATTTGCTCGATAACCAACAATTTATGATAAACCATAAGAGATGATGTATTAAATTAAAATCAGATGAGAAAATCCTCCTTTATTTCTTTGTTTTCGTTTGGTATCACACGCTTCTATAGTTTGGACCAAAAATAGAGGATAGTTGGCCAATCAGGATCGAGGAACATTCGGAGTGGGAAGTTCTTTACAGAATTTCCTTGCATAAGATTCGTGTCATTCGGAAAACGTTTTAAATAAGACTTACAGTGTATGGAATCAGGAGTTGAAATCCCGTTGCAAGAAAAAGTTGTTTATAGTATCTGGAACTATAAATATTATCATATTGTTTACAGTTATTACGGTTACACATGATAACAAAATAAAAATTCAAGAAAAAGTTGTTATTTTCATTTTGTTTGCAGAATGTGAACACAAATTAAATTTAAAATTTCCCCTTCTGTTTACTACGAGGAAAATCACGAGGTAAAACAATCCTGCCGAATGATGTCTTCTAACGTTGCACGAAACATCTTTTTGTTACAATCAAATGATGATCAACATGCTTTAAACAAAAACCTAAACTTCATTCGTTATTATAGATCTTTATTTGTTTTTCTTTATTATTACAATAATGATATTAAAATTGCTTTTTTTTTTTTTTTTTCTATCGTTTCTTTCTTTACCTTCCCTCTTTAGTTTTTTTATTTCCTCAAATCTTTTTTATAAAAGATTTGACACCTAGTGTTACCATTCTTTCGGAAATCGAGTTCGGAGAATCTTTCCATTAATTCCATCAAATCTTTCTTCTCGAAAGGGATAGTTTTGTCGATTACGAGTGCCAAACTCGATAACCCTTTTTTTTTTTTTTTGGAATCGGACCCCGTCCTGCCAAGATATAAATATTTAAGCAACGACGTTTGTTTGACCAAAATTTAATCACTCCAACTACCTTTTTCATTTATTTTTTTTTCATCAATCATCATTTTTCTTTTATCGCATCACCGCATAATCAAATAAAAATGTTTCAAGAGGGCACCCTTAAAATTGCGAATGACACCAATTCCTTTCGAAGGAAAATCAGCGTTGAAAACTTTTTAGGTGTCTTTAAGAAGAATAACCATGGAAAGAGCATTAACAAATCAAAATGTCAACTACAAGGATGTAACAATGAATGCACAAATGAAAATTTTAATTCATTTTGTAGCGAAAAGTGTCATCTTTCTAAACCTCTACCAGATCCAGCAAATTCATCAAAGTGTGAATCGAATGTCATACCAATGAGAAAAACTTTAACGGCAACTTCTATCACTTCATCTTCCTCTGCAACTCATTTATCACCTTTTTCATTTACTCGACCCTTTGCCTCAACTTCTGTGACTTCATTCTCTGATGAGGATTCAATAGAGCCGGAACTTACATTTGGATCTTCATCGAAATCATTAAATTATTTACCATGGAAAAATCATAGTTCAGCCTTTAAACATAAAATTTCCACATCTTCATTTGAAATGATTTCTTCTAACGATCAAGATAACCTTGAAGGTTCGGTTGAAATGAAGAAGTCTAACAAGAAATTTAAATCCATTAGGAGATTTCGTAGTTTCTTTAATAATCATTCAACAAATTCTTCAAATAGCGAACAGGTTGATTCCGCTTATGAAACTTCAACAGAAAAGGATTTTAAAAAAAAGAAAGAGAAATCGATCAAAAAGACAAAAATGACCACACTTTCTCCCACGGATCAAGAGTATAATGAAGTTGAAAAATTCTTTTCTGTTGGATTACCACATAAGGAAATTCTTGGTATTGTTCGTTTACAAATGCCAAGAAAACTTGTCAAAGCTCATAAACAATATAAAATACAAACTTCCAAGGTTAATAATGTACCGGAATTAAATGTTTGTCATAAAATGTTTCATGGTACTAAGAATGGGTTAGGTTGCGAGCCACAACGGTTTATCGACCAAAAGAAAGCTGGTTTTTGTAAAAAGCCTTGTGGAGTTTGTGGTATTGCCAAAGAAGGCAACAAAACGAAATTTTCTCGTTACAGCCACCGTAAGTTTTTTTTTTAAAAAAATAAAAATAAAAATACGTATAAAAATAATAAAAATATTAATAATAATAATAATCTGATTTTTTTTTTGTCTTTTTCAAAAAAAAAATTCCGACCTTTCTCCTTTCTTTCTTAGAAATGTGGTTTGCGAATAGTTCAAGCACATCGCAAGGTTATTGTAGCAACACCTCTGTGAAAGTAATATTTGTGGTTGATGTAATCGCGCCTGTGGGTGGCTCAATATTGATTGTCGACAAGGACGCTGTACGTTGAGCAAATTTCCTTCGAAATATTATTTATTACTTACGATTACCCAATACTAACGTGATTTTTTTTCATGAAATTAGGCCACGCTTCCAAAGTACCTTATTGTCTACAAATGAACGTCTCACGAGACTAATTTCTTGTAAAATATACATATACATACGCATATATTTCTCTCTTTTTTTTTGTATTAATTTATCAGGGTAATCTGATTGAATTCATTAGTTTGAAGGATTTTTATCTTTTTTTTGTAATTCATCATCACCCTTATTTATTTATCTGTTTGTAATTTATTATACTTAAGATGTCAATTGTATAGCAGTAACGAGAGTAATGGTGATTGAATAAATAAATAAGCGGGAAATCTACTGCGTCACATGACGCGATTCGCACGGGAGTGATTTTCATGTTTAACCTTATGAATAGGGATGGCCTAGTTTTGTTTGGTTTGAACTTAAAACTAGTTTTAAACTTATCTTGTGATTTCACGTGATAAATATGCTAATCGTATTTTTTTAAAAAAAACAACTAAAAAAGTTTGAAATTATAACATTTCTATACTTTATAAACTTTGTATACCTATTGCATAACCAACTTTTGAGATAATTAATGCCTTCTCTGGATTTAAACAATTATCAAAGGATTTACAGTGATGATTATCATATGATTAATTGTCTTTTGTTCTATTTTTCTAGTATCGTATCTTCTCTTGAAATTGAATCTAACATGAATAAACAGAGTTAGTCATATTGTATCCCATAAAGATTTAAATCCCAGTCAAGCCAAAACCTGACCTTCTGTCAACAATTTGAGTAAGATGTTTCTCATCCTATTCGCATTCTAATTCATCTTCACTTCATACAAATTGCACTAAAGGTCTTAGAACTACCCAGTTTGCTATTAATTTATCAGCAATTTCCACATATCTTAGAAGTGTATTCCTCAATACATTTAATGATATTTCAATAATTGTACTCTCTTATCTTATGTAAAAGAAACATTCAAAATCTAAAATGCGATCAGATTAATGTTACACGTACTATCTTTGATTAGATTTTTTTTATTCTTAAATACTATATGTGATATTGCAAATTTAAGTAATAAAATGATCTTATAATTCTGACATAACCATCAGTCAGCTGATGATAGCACTCATTATCAAATTATGGATTTATTGTATGATTTGCAACATCTTTTTTCTCAATTAAAATCTTTTTCTCTTGTTTGTTCTTTTTAAAGCAAGATCTTTGTTGCTTTGTAATTTGTCATATTTCTTAATATTTTATTAATATAGCTATTATTTCACTTAATTAATTGATCATTGAAATCATAACTTTTGTTTTTTAACTTTATTTTAACTCTTTAGGAATATGTATTCTTTTCTTTTTTTATTCTAATCCTTGATAAGAATTAAGATAGTTTGTATTTGATTCTTTTTCAATTGATACTTCATTCTAAAATTATCTTTTTGTTTATTTATTTGTAAGTGTTCATCAATTATCAGATCATGTATAAATATATCTTCTTAGAAGTCTCTTTTATTCATAAAAATTCTTTAATAAAGCACTTATTATTTAAGTAATACTCTCGTATAATATTTATGTTAGTAATCCTATTATCTTGCATTATCTCAAGAACTTTATTGTATATCTATCTCACAGTTTCTATTTACTTTCTTAGTTTTTCATTTTCTTTAGGCATTGAATAAATCTGTATCTTTCATGTTTTCAATCTCTCTTTATCATTTTTGATTTTTAGCTGCTGTGAAGATAATAATGATTGATAATAAGTCTTTAGCAAGCTTATCAGATTCAGTATTATCAACATTAATATCTGAACTAAGTATCACAACTTTTGTATCATATTTAACAAAATTCCATTCAATAAATTCAAAAGTGAAGCTGCAAAGCCAATTCTTGTGAATAATCACAACCTTTTCAATATCTCTTTGGTACAATCATTCCAAAATGGATGTAAAACCCTCATTGATATTATCTTACCCAAACATGTGAAAATGGTAATAAAAGGGTAATAAACTATTCACAATCCTAAATGGACCACAACACCTTTTATTTGGGAACACCTGAATGCTTTTTACAATGAATTAAACCAATACTATTTGTTATTAATAATCAGATAATATAAAATACAATTGTTAAAAAATAACAATCAGTAAAATAAATAGCAACATAGTATATTTAAATAATAGTTATTGGTTGGGGGGTAAAATATCGGGTGACACGATATTTTATCCACCCTAACCAATAACTAGTTTATTGTGTCAGGTACACAAGATCATGCTTTAAATTAATAATAATAATTAAAGTCTATATATTTGCAATTACATTTGATATTTAGCCGTTGGCAAAAAGTATCAGTCCATCAAAATCAACATGATCCTAATAGACTGACCAATAATTAAACCGTTTAATTTAACAAAGAAAATTTTCTTTGTTTAAAAATATTTATTTCATTTGACTCTGAATTAATAGATTACAGTTAATTAAAGACGCAATGTTCCTAATATATGATAGTGGTGAAACGCGAAAACGAGAAACGACGGAAAAACAATCATGCAAGGTTAATTAAATATAGAAGGAAAAGGGTCTGAGAAAACGGGAAATGACGATTTAAGAAAGAGATTAAAACTCGATGAATGACATAAATAATTATGTTATTTGTTTACTGTGCCTTTTCGTTTAAATAATTTAAATAATTTAAGGGGAAACCTTTCAATTGCCAAGGAAATTTCGATTATGATCTAAATTTACATTTGACCCAAATAAGTTTTCATTTTCTTCGAATTGAGGCGAAAAATTAAATTTAAAATTTTTTTTTTTTTTTTTTATTGCAACAAAGAAAGTCTATTTGTAATACATAAATTTTGAAAAACTCCCGTTTTTTTTCTTTTAAGAAAAACGTCTTTGAATGTAACAATTTATTTGATTGATCGTCATAAATACCCAAATGATCATAATTTTTTTTTTTTTGAAACGAATAATTACCATGACAGTATAAACTTATTTTTGTTTTTCGTTGCTGCATTATTTAGTTGTAGTTATCGGTAATTAAAATATACTAAAGGCATGTTCTTTTGATCGAAAATTTTTTCTTTTTTTAATTGGAAAGTTTTTTTTTTTTTGAAAAAAAAAAAAAAATTTTTTTTTCTTGAACAGCTCAAATTAATACATGACTAAATCATTATAATCATCAACAAAGTAAACAATGACACTACGTTTTTTTTTTTTTTATTAGTTTTGTCCAATAAATATTTCTTGTGATAATCTCAAGAAGTGATTAAAGTGATTAAATGTCGATCGATAATAAACAAAAAAAAAAAAAAAAAGCGTTATAAAAAACCTTTTTTTTTTTGTCATTTTCTTCAGGAATTCCCTCCCTCATAAAATAAATTATTTTCTTTTTTTTTTTTTTTCGTTAAAATAAAATAAAAAAAAAAAAATGTATTTATTTGATGTGCCTGCTTATTTCATTCTTTTAAGAGAAACTCTTGAGGTTACAATTGTCCTTGCGGTCCTCTTAGGATTCATTGATAAATTGATTCCGGAAGAGAAAAGTTTATTTAAAAAGAAACTTATAAGGCAAATATTGATTGGAACCGTTGCTGGTTTAGGAGTATCCATAATTCTTGGTGTTGTCTTTATTATCGTATTCTACTCGATCGCGAGGAATCTCTGGAAAGATAGTGGAGCCGCGTGGGGTAATATCACGCTTCTCATCACATAATACCTTTTGCTTTTAATAAATAATAACATGATGATATTATTATTATTATTATTATTGCATTTTAACAAATAGAGGGAACGTTCTCACTTATCGCCACAATTGTTCTCACCTTGGTGGCCTTGAGTATGGTTCAAGTCCAACAATGGAGAATAAAATGGGAAGGTAGACTGAAACATGCCACCGAACAGTATCTTAAAAGACATGAACAAGGGAACAGATGGGCTTTGATATTATTACCATTCTCCGTCATATGCCGTGAAACCGTTGAATCTATTGTGTTCATCGCCGGTGTAAGTATTATTAAAGTAATCTTCATCCTCTTTTTGTGTGTATGTATATACACAGTACAATAGATAAAAATCCTTTTTACCAATTAGGTCGGATTAGATAAGCCATCTTCGGGATTTCCAATTCCTATTATCCTGGGAATCATGTCCGGATTATCAATCGGATATCTCATCTACAAGGGATCGAACATATTACCGGTCACGTTATTTTTCGCCATCACAACCACCCTACTTTTATTCATTGCCGCCGGTTTTTTCTCCACTTCGATACATGAGTTTCAAGAATCAATGGGAGCTAACGAGCAGGTTTTATGGGAACTTGAATGTTGTGATCCAAAGACAAATGAATTCTGGGGGATTATGAAAACCTTGTATGGATGGAGAAGCAAGGCCACTCTCGGAACAACGGTTGGTTACTTTGTATATTGGTTCGCTATTGGACTTTTGGTAATGATTATTTGGTATAAAGAGAAGAGAAATAATGCAAGGACAGGACGTGAATCGGAAAATCATAACCATTCTATGGCTTAAAACTTTTTTTTTTTTTTTAAAAAAAAAAAAAAAAGGTTTTGAATTTAAATAATTTAAGAACGGCGTAAAAGATAATTTTTAATAGATATAAGATCATCATACAAAAAATTTTCATTCATTTTTAAAAAAAAAAAACCACATCATAAAACCCTTGTAATATTTAATGAATCATTCAACAATTTCATGTAAAAAACATCATACAATTCTATATATGTACATTTATGTAAAAAAAAATAAAATCTGTAACTTAATTTGCTGGACATAAATTTTAAAGGAATTAAACTTTTTATTTTTATTTTATTTTTTTTTTTTTCCTGACCGAAAATCGAGAAGGAAAGCGGGGAAACTCCTTACTTTCCAGGTTGGAGATTATAAATCCGCGCCTCAGAAATATGACACGTGAAAGGTTCCAAAATAATGTTAAATTAAACGACCAGAAGATTCGATTTATACCAAATAAGAAAGAATGGAATTTGTAAGGATAATTAATAATTTTGCCATATAAATACATTAAAATAAATGCTATTCTGCCGTCGCTCCCACTTTATTATTTTTCTTGATACACTTCATTTTTCTTTTTTTTAAAACAAAAAAAATATTATTTATATTTAAAATGGCTCAAGACACAAGTAAAATTTTTTTTTTTTTTATCGGATATTTTTCAATCGATCTATATATATTTTATACTCATTTTATTATGTTTTTTCTTTTCTCTTCCTTCAAATAGTTTCTTTTCAAGTAAATTACAAAGGAAGGATCATACCGTTGGAATCGTGGTCTCTTGATAATACAGTACATGAATTAAAAGAATTCCTTGCCAAAAGTATTGGCATGCCTTCCGAATTTCAAAAATTATTATACAAAGGTAAGATTTATTTGTTTTTGTAATTTTATGTCAAAATTTAACTTTTTCTTTAGTTAACCCTTTTTTTTAAAAAATAATAAAATAAAATAAAATAACAATAAATATAGTTGTGTTATCCGATACTAAAACGTTACGAGAGTGTAATTTTAAATCTGGAATTAAAGTAATGTTAATAGGTAGTTCACCAGAAGACATTCAAAACATCAAGCTTGCGGATTCAAAAGTGATACATCAACCTTTTAACAAATCGAAATCAAAATTTGCAATCAATGTAAGTCGAATTATATAATATTTCTTTTAAAAAAAGACAAAAAGAAAAATATTTTTTTTCTAATTGAATCGTTCCTCCACACATATTTTTTTTTATAGCCATATAAGGATATAAGGAATAAAGAGTCGACATTATCGGAACACAATTATACATTTCATAATATACAAGTAATAGAACAATTTCCTGAATCCGGGAAGGCACGTGTATTGTTGGAAAAATTGAGAGATGATAACGGAATTAGAGAAATAATGAAAAAGTATAAATGGAATGTTGGTACTTTACGAGAATTATCCCCGGTAGAAAAAGATATTCTGGGATTTAATAAAAATCGTGGAGAGTTAATTACATTAAGATTACGTACAGATGATATGGAAGGTTTTAGGCATTATCCTGAAATTAGAAGAGTTTTATTACATGAATTGGTTCATAATGTTTGGGGTGATCATGATGATAATTTTCATCGGTTAAACAGACAACTCAACAAGGAAGTTGGCAAGTATCATTTTCAATATCTTAATTCATACGGAGAAAATAAAAGGTTTCTCTTAAACTAATAGATTTTTCTTTAATATATTAGTTGAATTGGATTGGACAGCATCAGGAGGTCACAAAATATCAAATGATGAATTTTATAATGCTCCTGAAGAAGAAGCAATCGATGAAAAATCTTGGCAAGGTGGAACTTTTGTTCTTGGTGGTGTAGGTACGGATCGTAGATTAACAAAACGTGAACTGTTAGCTGAAGCTACTTTAATGCGTTTGACAAAAGAAGAGAAAGAATTAGATGACAATTGTGGTTCCAAATAAGCGAATCTTTATTTAAATTTAATAATCAAAAACATTTTTTAATTTATTCGACTTTCAATAAGTAGAACCTGTGGTTTATCTCCCATTCAAATTATTGTATTTATATAAAAAAAATATTGAAATATAAAAATATTTGGGTTCTTAATTTGTTGCGTCAAATGACAATTTCTCATTGTGTTATCCAAATCGGAATTTTTTCTTCCTTAAAAAGTTAGGATGATAAACTTAATTTCATTCATCCGTTTACGTATGCATGTCGTTATTCTATAAGAAACAAAAACCTATTTTTTATTTTTTTATTAGAAATCAGCAATCATCCCACCATTGTATTTTTTTATAATAAATCAGGAAAATCTATTGTTGATATCATTTACAATATATTAACGCGCGTATTTATGTGAATCTAAACAAGATTATCCTATACTTCTATTACCCCCCAAATTTGACATTTTGCCTCCCTTGATATTCTCACAATCATCCTCAGCACATTTAACATAGTTTCCCCAAATTATCAAAATTTTTTTTTTTTAATTATTTTTTTTTGACAATTTTACCATTTAAAATTTCAAACAGCCTTTGATAAACACCGAAAATTCGATATTACAATAAAAAAATTTTTTAAAAAAATAATATATTAATGAAAGAAAAGTGATGTGGTGTAATGTGATTGTTGATGAAAATAAGATAAGGATTGAGTGAAAGAAAAAGAAAAAATTATAAAATGGCGGAAAAAAAAAATCTCTTATAGGAAAAAAAAAAGGATATATAATTATCTTGTTTGTCATAAAAAAAAAAAAAGAATAAAAATGTTTTGACCTTGATAGATCAATTACGCCAATCAACATGATTACTCCTTCCGAAAATTATATATGATGAATATGAATAATAGAAAGTAAAAATACAGAATGTCCTAAATTTTTTTGTTACATTTCCAAAGAATGTGATTATTATTAAAGTATTATGCATCTCACATTGCTTGGATCATGTGGTGCACCTTTTGGTCTTGCGTGAATGCTCACACGGGCTGATTGTTCAAAGGCCTCTCGTACGCCTAGACATAAAAATTTTGCCTTAAGATACTCTCTTTTATGAACAAAAGGAATTCTAAATAGAAATATATCAAACTTAAAATTACCTCTATTGTGCTTCGCAGAGCATTCTAAATATCTGGATGCATTGATATTTTGAGCTACATGGAGTCCCTAGACATTTTTTTTTTAAAAAAAGTACAAGTTAATAACATACATAGATTCATCTCATTTAAGACGCTACACGCTATGTTAGTTACCTCTTCATAAGTAACCGGCCTGTCACCATATCGTTGCATACATTTTATAATATTACTATCCTCCCTCAGGTCACATTTTAAGGCAACCAAGACAAGCTTGACACCTGGACAATGTTCAGTAATTTCCGACATCCATTTTGACTCAATATTTTCAAGTGAGTCTCGATTGTCCACAGCAAAACACAACATAACAACATGTGTATCAGCATAAGATAAAGAACGTAACCGGTCAAATTCTTCTTGGCCTATAGGAGAAATTACAAAATTATGGTTTAAAATTTTTGTTAAATTATGTTCCCTTGCTAATTGAGTTTATTACCTGCTGTATCCCAAAGGGATAATTCAATTTGTTGGTTATCAATCCATATATCATGTACATAATTTTCGAATACCGTTGGTTCATATACCTAACAAAAGCAAAGGTAAAAAAAAAAAAAAGGAAGGAGTATAATGTCAGAAAAGAAAATTTGAAATAAATGCTTAAATTATTCAGTTGAACTTTTGAAGAAACCTAAAAGGGAAATTTCTTTAAATCTGTTCAAGAACAGTCGAAGGCTAAATTTTTCCGTCCCTTCTCTACAAAAAAGAATAACCCACAAGAACCTATTAATGACTTGTAAACATACCTGTGGAAAATAACCTCTTGTAAATACATTTAAAAGAGAAGTTTTACCACAAGCGCCGTCACCTAACACCACTAATTTACGGTGTAAGGGTCTATTTTTACCGAAAAGTGGATTACAAGGCATTGTAATAAATTATAAATTAAAAATTATATTGAGAAAATGGGTTGAAATTTTCTCTCTCTCTCTCTTTTTTTTTATAGAAATATAAAGATCGTTCGTTTGAGATTTTTTGAAGTAGGAAAAGAAAAAAGGTTTTCAAATAATTTAATGCAAGTGCCAACCTATATAATCTAGGGTAGGACTTCAAATTCGGAGGCGAAATCCGACCATCCGGTCATTCAGGAATACGAATACTGTAAAAGTGACAAAAAGTATAACAAGTCTTAATTTGTGGAATTGATCTACCGAAATATTTTGTCAAAGTGGGCGTATTATTTTGGGATATTTTGGATAAAATATATAAAAAAAAATTTATCATTGTTTGTTATTTTATAATTGTTATTTTAATAATATGTATTTTCGTGATATATTTTCGGTACAATTTCACGTGCATATTCTTTTTGTCACATTATTCTCAGACATGAATTAGCATATGTCACACACAATTCGTTGAAGGAACATGTTACATCAAAGTTTTGAGATGATCCGATCGGTGTTAACTCGTTAAAAGTGAACGAATAACACTATAATTACTTGTCTAAAATTAATTTGTTTTTATTTATATGATAGTTAAATAAATTTATAAATAACTAAAGGTGTTTATTTTTTAATTTAAAAAATTTATCATATTAAAAGTTAAGGTTTGACAGCGGTTGCACATTAGTATTTCGATATGAAAATTTTCTGATAATTTATTGAAAGTTCCTTGGGATTGGTTATTTTAAATCCGTTTTAGTGAGAAATCTACAAGTAAAAAAATGTGATCTAATCCATTATTGTCTTTTGATTTCGGAAATATATGGAATCAATCTGGTAAATGCCTTACGAGAAAGGTATCTGAAAAAGCGTCAAGGATTTTATACAAATTTATCGTTATATCACAATCCATATTAACCCAATAGGTGCAGGCACGGGAGTCATAAATTTTAGATTCTGGTTTGTAATTGTAAATGAATATGACCTGATTGGTAGGTAACACGAATCTCATGCAAAGAAGCAAATCAAGCATGAAAACGAGTCAAACATGTATAAGGGTAATTAATTTTAATTTTTTTATATTAATAATAATCTATTTTTATTTTCGGAATTTCTTATCATAAGGTTTAATTTTGTAAATTTTTTTTTTTTTTTTTTTTAAAAAAAAAAAGAAAAAAATTCTATAAACAGTGCAGTGAAAATTATTTAATAAAGAAATTGAACTTAATAAAAAGTTTTATGTATAATTATAAATTGTAATCAATATTATACATACATTATTTACAAGTTTGTATAAAAATCTTTTTGTCTCATATTCAGACATTATTTTCTTCCCAGTGCTATTTCCCACCCAATTCGCAAAGCAGTTCCAGATGTCATCTTATCTCCAATATCGGTCATAACTTTTTGTGTAAAACGTTACTATCGTCCAAGGACGCGTGTTTTATCTAGAGCCACACGGAGTACAAATTTAGTGCCTCGAAACTTCCTCTGAATGATTATTGTATTCAGATTCTTGGACTGTCTTGTGTCTGTGAAGCCATTTCTGGGTTTACAATCTAATAATTATTTTCGTTCAGAATTTCAAGGACCATCCATATTTGCATCATGGAAACACGACGGATTTACTAGGGTTATTGTTAATTTATTTTTGACACTGCATGTCTCGTACAAGTATAATGATGTCTGACTACCGAATAGATGTTGGTCTAGATAGTTTAGACAAGCTAAAACTTCTGCAGTAAATCTACATATCACGTCATTTCCAAATCCTAAATGTTTCAGATTTAATATACAATCGTAAATAAGGCGATCCCGATGTATCCTAAATCTTCCGATATTATCCCTATATAGTCACACCTAGTTATATGATCTAACAAAATGTGCTTATAAGGGGTGACTATATAGGAGGTGGCTATATAGGGGATCGACTGTAGTTAGTTAATAAATACATGAAAGAACCGTTTTTTGGTTTTTTCATTTGTGGCAATTTCATATAATTGTTAAATTAAATAAATATAGGCTTTTACGACGATAGATTTTTATTTAAGCACAATATTTAACGGCTGTTATTAGTTTCTTTTAAAGAATTATTATTTATCACATTTTATATATAGTGGGTTCTGGAAGTACCTATTTAACAAATTCCCGGTCTATGTACATGATAATTTCGTTCCCTTCTACCAGAAACCACCTCGATCGGACTTATCTTTAGTTTCTGCTAAATCAGGCAGAATGATATGTATGCGAAGGGAACCTTGAACTTCCTGTTTGCTTATAGTTCTGTTATAATTTTTTCCAAACATACAATTTCCAATACAAACTGAGCAGCAAAACAAGGATGACCAGCAAGATATTTAATATTCTTAAGATTACGTTCAGAAAAATGTTCTAGTTAAGATTCTACTGCTCTAACCTTTGACATTAAGATAATCAGCAGTTGCCCCCTGGGAAATGTCACAATTAATACTTTTCTCTTATCCAAGTGTCAT
>CAJVPQ010000199.1:0-34733 GCA_910591825.1 Funneliformis caledonium
AATAATTAAATGAATAATTAAAGCGAATAATATATATAATAATTGTGAAATAATTAAATTATTTTTAAAATAAAATGTAAAGTTAGATATAAAATATTTTATTTATTAAAACAATCAACATATAATTTTTCTAATATTTTTTTAGTTTTATTTCTAAACTTTCTGAAATAAATTGACATAAAATATTATATATAGGAATGAATTCTTTAAAATAAAATAAATAAAAAACATTGTATTTTATAAAATCGGGTTTGTTTTAGCATTTATTTTATTTTTGGATACTAAAATATGTGATAGTGCTTATTTTCAGATACTAAAAAAATAAGATAGTGCTTATTTTCTGGGAGTGCTTATTTTCAGAGAAATATGGTATATACTTTTCTTTGTAAGATAAAGCAGCCGAACCTCTTTAGTAAAGCTCAATTATGATACACAATTTATAGTAAATCAACTTGATTAGTTTTATCTTTGCATTTCCCAACCACTTGAAATTAAGCCAAAAGTCAAGATTCTTTATTTCAGAAATACAAAAGGTATTTATTTAGATTAATTCATTATATTATTTCATTATATTATTATTTATACTATCGATTTTTTTTTTTATAAAAAAGTAAAGATCAGAGTCATTGCTTTGGATACAGATGTATTGCACTTTCATGACTGATATTGATCCAAGTGGAAATGGAAAAAGATGATATTAGGCGAATTTACCGACTATGTAATGCATATAACAAACTTCAAATCCAGCATGGTTGTATTCATGGAAAAAGAAATAAGTGTAAACGTTACAGTTTAATTATATAATTTTTATTTAGTATATACAGTATAATATTATTTATAATATAAATATTAACTAATTTAATAATAGAACGCGTTCAGATTTATAAGAGAATCCGTTATCTAGATGATTGTCATTATAAGCTGGCTAATTATCGTATAAATTCGCATCGGTTCCAAGATCGCCTGAGCTATGTGTACATAGTCACATTTTCGATTTCGACAGCATCTGTTCCATAAAACACACGAGCATCCGTGATGTCAAGTAATAGCTTGTACAGAAGAATACACAAGCAAAACGTGGATTCTTTGGCTATATCCATAAAAAGCTAGGCGGATCCAAGGTGTTTTGCTGTTCCCAATACAAAACAAATCTTGACAGGGGATATCAATGGTGCTCACAATATTTTTCTTCGATACCTTACAAATAAGGAAAAGGAGTTAGCTTAGGCTGACGTTAGAGCCTATTCCCTTAAAGGACTTGTTATTACCTAATTTTGACTTTGCTACTTAATGTGAAGTTTTGTTAGGAATGATAGGTTTTAATGTAGGCGTTGCGTGATATTACAAAATTGATTCTTTATATATATGCATATAAATACATATAATTTCACATAATCTTTTTTTTTTAAGGGTATATCACTAAGACAATAAAATGGTTTTTCACGAAGATTATAATAATGTATCTTTTGATACAAACTGCTTTTTTGTAAATATTGTGATTAAGTAGAAAATAAAGATAGACGGTATATTAGATTAAACAGGATAGAATACCTTATTAATATTTTCATTAACCTTATTTTCAGCTGTAACTTTTAATAAGTTATCTTGAAATTTTCCCAAATCGCCCGAGGTCAGTACTTTTTTGTCTTTTTAGTTATAAAGGAGCGACTGTAAGTGTATCAAAATAGATTGCGCAGTCACACATGCCATAATGGGTCCAGACCATAACATGCTACCCACTTCAGGCAAGCAGATTTCCTAAAGTTCGCAGGGTACGGCTTACGCAATATCGACATAACAATGTATGAAAAAAGACCTTTAGTTTCCATTTTCAGTGTGATTAATAAGTATTTCGAGTTCGCTCGGCAGTATTTTATGTGATTCAGAACATGGCGAGTTTCAGTTATAAAATGAATAACTCAATGTAGAAATTTGGTTACGATTTTTTGTGAGAAGAATCATTGTCGCACAAGGTGATAAATCATTTAGATCAAAATTCCCAAAACTCTTAAAAATAACGCGTAATTCGAGATCAATCCCAAGTGATATCAAAATCACAAGGTTTAGAAGATATCATCAATATCATTTTTATTCTTTGATACCGCAATTAAATATAATATTTATATAAAGGTTCCTTCATTCGTGCTTAATTACTTTGTCGTAAACCTGTCAAAATGAATCACGAATATCATATTATGTGATCATCAGAAAAGAAATCGTTTACATAAATTTTTTTTCTCTACTGAAATCTCAATTTTCCTCGTTTTTTAAAGATTGGTAAAAATTTTATTGCTATCTTTCCTTATTCATATGCCTCGGAAAAATTCTAAACTTTGTTTCTGACGTCGTTACACTATTTTTTTCGGTTGAACAAAAATTGACTTTTTTACACAACTTTTAACTATTAAGAATTCGGTTAAGTTCGTAAAACGTTAATTTTCTTTTTAATAATAATACAAAACAAGTCCCAATTCTTAAATCATGTGTACCCAAAATATCAGATATTAGAATTGCCAAATGAAAACAAGTTATAAAGCTGAATTGATTGAAAAGAACAACAGAATAATAATATTACGTTTAACCAACGTAAGTTACGCATTTTCATATTTCATGATGTATTAAAGTTAAATTGTATTTAACTTTCTCATTCATTAAATGTAGAATTTGATGTTCGTAACGTTAAATCATCCTTCAACGTCAACATATCCAACGCTTGACATTTTTTCGATGGAAAATAATAACGTGCTCGAAAGTTTAAGTCATAGTAATGTAGAATCCAATCATCCAAATCCGAATTTCTACTTTCACATAAACCAAATTGATGCAAATATACAAAGAATTAAAGAATTAACAACTAATCAATCCATTGAGAGGTATCAAAATACAGATCAACTCGATGTACTCTTGAATAGCGATCGGAAAAAGTCTTTAGATTTATATGATATGTCTTCACAAACTAACCAATATGAACAGCCAGCTTATTTTGCGGTTGATAATGACACTGCACAATGGCATTCAGATAATGATACACACGATAACAATATATATAGTTATCATTCAGGCCGAAATGCATTATTCAATAATAATATACCAAAGCCAAATCAAACACTCTTTTCATATGAAGCTATTGATCCTTGTCTTTTCAATATCGAATATGAAGAAAATTACTCAGAATCAATATTTAGACCGTGGGTCAATTCTGACTCGCAACAATTAAGTTTTAGTTCTCCACAATTACAGCCTTCTATCCAACA
Source organism: Funneliformis caledonium (assembly GCA_910591825.1). Taxonomy (NCBI): domain Eukaryota; kingdom Fungi; phylum Glomeromycota; class Glomeromycetes; order Glomerales; family Glomeraceae; genus Funneliformis; species Funneliformis caledonium. The sequence continues at coordinate 3,255 of CAJVPQ010000199.1, forward strand.
AGAAATTTGGTCTATACCTATGGACATCCACCATTTATCATCTAACAACCTTAATGTCCAAGAAAATGACACAATTAATAATATTGATGAAGTGAATAATAAAAGATCGTCTCCATTTGGTGTCTCATACTTAAAGAGGTAACCTTTTATTAAGTGATTTGGTTCTTAACATGATCGTAAGGATCGTCTAATGTTTCCAGAACCACTTGAAAATAATCCATTCTCTAGGTTACCGTCACTCTTGAAATCTTCACAACCTCATTTACAGCAGTCAACTTATTTTCATGAACTATGTTGCGATGATAATCACAATGATTATTCCTGGATCGACCATTCATTAGGTCCGATCCAAAATGAAATTGCACAACAAACTCGTCCTTTTTATTGTTGGGAAGACAAAGTCATTATTTCATCCAATCCACCTCAATCAGAAACTTCTTTACATTTTACAACAAACAATTATCTTAAACAAGTACCTTCTCGCAAGCGTGCAATACAAGCTGATATATCACCCGAGATATCATTTAACGCATCCAACTATTCAAATCATTCTATAAGCCAACGAACAAAAACGTTTGAAATTCAAGTAATTATTTTTACCTATATCTTCTATAATGCTTTTAACAATATTGATAAAAAAAACCTGTATACAAAAAGTTTTGACGTTTAACAAATTCGACAAAAATCATTAAGGATGATTTTATTCCAGAGACACCACAACCTTCCGTTGATCTTAGCAATTCAAGACCAGATGCTCAACCTCGAAGGCAAAAGCTTAGATATCTGGGTGACATGTATACTCCTCAATGGGTGAGATATTCAGGTCATGCTAAAGAAGGATATTGTGATAATTGCAAACCGGGTAAATGGTTACAACTGAGGAATAGCGCCTTTTGGTATTTAAATTGATCAAATTCGATATTAATTAGTTATCGTTATTGAATTGATTTTATTAATAACAATCATTCAATATCTGGCTAAATTAGGTACCATAAACAATTCTTCCACGGTATTTCTTCTGTTTCTGGCAAAACGTTTGTTTCTCCAATCGAGACGCGAAAATTTGATGATTGTATTGAAGGATTGTGTCATCAATGCGGTCAATGGGTTCCTATCGCTGCTACAAGAAAAAAAAACTCAATGCTTTGGTTTCGTCATGCGCATAAATGTCACGTTCATATTAGACCTAAAAGTTGTCCTCCCTGTGTAAAGAACGCTAAAGGAAATTAGTTCATTATCTTTACAATTGCAAGGATAAATTACAAAATATTTCAACTGTCTCACTTATTTTTAATTTAGTTTATTTTTTTTTTTATATATATACAGTTGAAATTCTCTATGAATAACGAATTTTTTTATAGGAAATTTTGTATTACAGAATTTAATAAAGTATATAAATTTCGATTTCAATTTTTTTTTTCTTTTGTTTTGATTATTATGCTTAAAAAAAAAGAAAGAAAATTTCTTCTAAAGATAAATGAAGATTTCTTGAAAACAAACTAGAACTTTTGCTTCAGATTTTAAAAAATTTGATGCTTAACATTCTGTAATTTTTTAACAAAACTCTCATTAACTTATACAAACTATGTCAGTAATTTTATTCAACTTTGTATTTTTATATACAAAAGAAATAATATTAATTATATATTATCATTAGATTCATTTTTCGTTACTTTAACATCTAAGTTAAAAAGGTTGTAATAATTAATTCTACTTATTGAAGTTTACGACCTTAGAATTTTCTCTAAATCTTATAAGTACCTGTTATACTTAAATTAATTTGGCAATTTATTATAACTTAGGATTTTAAGATATATTTAATCAAATTCATAATGATAAACTCAAAAACAAGTTAGTGTAGGGTATTATAATAAATTATAGATAAGGAACAATATTGAAGGAAAAAGTAATTTTGTAAATTTAAATTGATTCTTTTATTAATAATATTGAAATACATACTTATAAAAAAGTATAATTTATAACTTGAGCAAAAAGTTATTCTATTTATATAAAATTAATTTGTTATAACTAACTACTTATGTTATAATTTAACTAATATAGATATATATTTTAATAAAATTATACTTAAATGTAGTATTTTACATAAATTCAGATTGATTTAAATTCAATCTAAATCTAATAAATTAGATTCAGATCAGATTAATTAGATTTAAATCAGGTTTAGATTTAGATTCAGATCTGATTTATTAAATCTAGATTTAGATTTCATATTTAATCTGTCAAATCTGAATTTGAATTTAAATCTAAATTATTCTTATTAAACAATTTATTATTGTTTAAAAAAATGATTCATTATTATTTTACTTGAATGATGAATTATTGTTCTTCTTGAATGATTCATTATTATTCTACTTGAATGATGAATTATAATTCTTCTTAATAATTTATTATTATTCTTTTAAATGATTCATTATCTCTTTTAAGAATTGTAAAGCTATGAAAGATAATTTTTATTATTAGAATCCTTTTCATCTAATTCTTGTATTTTAGATTAGATCATTTTTACTAAATAATTTAAGTAATCATTTATATTATTATATATTTACTTTACTTGATTTACGTTATCACTAGAAGTTAATTTACTTTATATAATAGGTAGAGTTTTGAATGAGTAGAGTTAACTCACGAGTCAGATAAGCTGAGTCGAGTTTAAATTAAGTCGAGTTTATGTTTTTTTGACTCGATGATTTGCGAGTCAAGCTAAATTTAAGTCAAGTTAAATATTTAACTCGACTCAATTTAAACTCGACTTGATTCAAGTTAATTCAAGTTGTCTTGAAATAGTATTATTTTTAGGGATGTTAAAATCCAGTCCGGTCCTAATCTGATCCTAAAACTCCTAGTCCATAGGACTTGGGTCCTAGAACTAGATTCTAGGACCAGGTCCTGAAACTGCAGTTCTAAGTTTGCAGTTCTATAGAAAAATAATCGTTCAAAAAGAACATAAGAAATCATTTGACTTGAATAATAAAAAAATTATTCAAGAAGAATGATGATAAATCGTTCGATTTGAACGATAAAAAAAACTGTTTAAGAAGAACAATAAGAAATCGTTTGACTTAAACGATAAAAAATTATTCAAGAAAAACGATGAGAAATCGTTCGACTTAAATGATAAAAAAGTTATTTAAGAAGAACAATAAGAAATCATTCAACTTGAACAATAAAAAAATCATTTAAGAATGATGATAAATCGTTTAACTTAAATGATAAAAAAATCATTCAAGAAGAACAATAATGAATTATTTAACTTAAATGATAAAAAAAATCGTTCAAGAAGAACGATAACCTGAATTGTTTGATTTGAACAATAAAAAAATTGTTTAAGAACAATAACGAATCGTTCGACTTGAATGATAAAAAAAATCATTTAAGAAGAATGATGACGAATTATTCACTTCTCTTCCCCTCTGATCTTTTCATTTTTTTTATTATTTTTTTTAATTTTTTTTGATTTTTGATTTTATTCTTTAATTTTAAATTTTTTTTTTGATTCTAATTTTTTTCGTTTTTAATTAATTTTTATTTCAATATCATTTTTTAATTTTAAATTTTTTTTCTTTTCCCGATATTTTTATTTTTTAAATAAATATTTTTTGCTGATTTTTTTTATATTTAAATATTTATAAAAATTAAAAATTGACTCATAACTTGATTTGAACTTGACTTAATTTGACTCGAAAAAAAAGAATTGAATAGAGTTGATCTTTAAACTTAACTCGATTCGATTCATTCAAAACTCTAATGATAGGTATTCTTATTATTGTTTAATATAATAAGACTAAGAAAGTTTTCATTTTATATGCTTGCAAAACATAAAAATTCAAAGATAAATAATTATATATAATAAAATAATAATATTTAAAGTTTTAATAGAAGATTAATCTTTTTCTCAATATTTATAATTTATTAAAGTAAAGAAAAAAAAAGAATGTATAAATATATTGAAAGTTAAGAATAAAATTGAGTAAATAAACTTCTAACATACAGTATATATAAAAAAGAAATTACATGTTTTTTATATTGTATATGATAATGATTTGTATTATATAGTTGCATTTTTAATATCTAGACATTTCACTAAATCCATTTTGTTGAAACTCATTTTATCGAAACTAATTCACCAAAAGGACTCTTTACAGAATGACTACTTTACTAAATAGAATTTTCATAGAAAAACATTTTCACTGAAATACCATTTCGCTAAAAGGTCATTTCGCTAAAATGCTATTTTGCCAAAATGATATTTTGTCAAATCCTTTTTACTGAACAGATACATTGCCAAATCTGTTTCATTGAAAGGATATTTTATCAAAAATAACTATTGCATAACATTTATTTAACTTATTATTTTTATTTTTTACATTATAAAGTAAGTTTTTTCTTAAAAATTTCATTAGAAATAATAAAAAAAGTTCAATAAATCTGACAAGTTGCTAACAACTAACAGTGAATTATTTTCATTTTCAGTGAAATGTCCTTTCGGTGAAACAGATTTGGAGAAGTGTCCATTCAGTAAAATGGATTTGATAAAATGTCATTTCAGCGAAGCATCCTTTTGGTAAAATGTTCATTTAACAAAATTTCTTTTTAGTGAAAGGTCCATTCAATAAAATAAACATTTAACAAAATGACCATTCTGCAAAATATCCTTTCAGTAAATTAGCTTCAGTAAAGGAATTTTAGCAGAATGAATTTTAGTGAAATGTACTGTAACCACATTTTTTTACTTGTTAAATTTAATAAATTTTAAGCATTAAATAAAAATCTAATCAGAATAGCTATAATATTTAATTTTTATATAAAATATACATATATTTATATATAAAAATTAATATTATAATTGTTTTAATTAGATTTTTTCTTAATGCTTAAAATTTTTGTAAGTAAAAAAATCTAATGTAAATCATTAAAATTTATAAAAATTATATTATAACTTGATTTTTTTAAATAAATGTATGATTTGGATTTTAAAGATTAAAATAAATATAAAATTACTATTTTAGTATTTATAATTAATGATTTATAATCATTTAAATATAAAAAATTAGTGATTGCATTTCTTTTGTTTATTATTGTATATTGTTAATATATTAGATATTAACAAATTCTTATTCAAGAATTCAGATTATTTTAAACTATCTCATTTAAGGATATATTCTATTTTAATTATAATATTATCTTTATATATCAGATTCTTAGCATTACAATATAAACATTAAAATAAAACCTTATTTGTTACTTGTTAATTTTTAATATAAAAATAAAATAAATAATGATAAAAGTAATTCAAAAGCATTTTTTTTTAATTTTTTACCATATTACTAATTTTTTGAATTTTATGCTATAAAATTACTTTATTTTAAAAAATCTTCTTATAAATTTTAATCATCTATATTAATAAAAATAATGTAGATATATAAAATTTTTATAAATATAATTTAAGTAGATTATTTTAGAAATTCAGTATTTATAGAAAAAGTATAAAAATCTCATAATTAATAAGTATTAAGATTGCTTATCTAAACTTATTTTGAATTTATTAAAACTAATTTTTTATTAAAATATAATTTTGCATTTTATAAGCTTTTAATATAATTTTACTTTTTTTTAAATTTTGTAGATTATTTGCAAAATCTCTAAGTTTTATTTACTAACCTTAATAGGTATAAAAAAATTCAGAAAAATTAAATCTTAATAAAAATAAATTAACTATAGAAATTTACCTAAATTAAAGAAATATTTTAATATTGAAACTTATATAAATAACATAAAATTTGTATATTTCTTTTTTTTTTCAATAATATATATTTTATTTACTTCTCTAATATTTTTTAATAATTATATATCTGAAAAAATCAATAAAATTTATTTTATAAATAAAATTTCATCAGATTAGATTTTAGTAAAATTTTGATTATAATAGATTATCATTAAAATTTTAATCATGTTTTAATTAGGAATATTATCAATAATCTTTTAAATTTATTATTAATCAATTTAGAAATAAAATTTGTATTATATACTTTAAGGTATATAATTTTATTTATAACTATTTTTTCAAATAATTTATAAATCTTATAACTTTTTAAGTTTTTTTATATAAGTTTTAGTAAAAGGTATAAATTTTATTTCTTTTAAACTTTGTTTATAATGATATTAAGATGTTTTAATATTTTATTATAAATTATTTTTAGCTTTTTTTTTACCAATTTTTTTTATATATCATTATACTGAATTATAAATTCTTTTTCATTTAATTTAGCACAAAATTTCTTTTTAGTTAACTTTTATAATTTTATCAAATAATTTTGCTAATTAAAAAATAAGATTGTAGCAGAATTTAATGAGTTTATTACTGAAATTTCGGTTACATGATTTGAGAAAGAAAAACATTAAAAAAGCAAAGTTTCAAAATTATCTTCTATCTTTAATACATTTAATAAGATATTATTTTGAATACTATCAACTATTACTTGAATAATATTCTCTGTTTCTTTTATTTATCTTGATTTTGATTCAAAAGCTATTTTATAGTTTTTGAGATTCAAGTATGTAACTACATAATTAATATTTCAGATAGTATTAGTTATTAAGTAATCCTTGAAGTTTCTTTTCTCTATTTATCTTATTATCTATCATATTACTAATCTTTTTTTTACTCTACATATCTAAGAAATCATCTATTTCTCTATCTTCTAATGATTTAAGCTCTGTGCAAATAGAATATTAAGTCAAAGATAAGTTAGAAACTCAAGACATAATCTCTTCCTAATATAAGTAAAATTTTTTTCTTTATCTCTCTATTCTAGATTCGTGATTCTGATTTCATGTTCTTCTAAGACTATCACATTATTAGCTTTAATCTCATTATTTTCAACCTTAACTTTCATATTTTCAGTTTTATTTTGATATTCCTAGCCTTAACTTCAGCAAACTTTTTTCTAAGTTTATCAATTTTTGGAATTCAATGGATATGTTTAGTAATATATTTGTATATGTTCCATTATTTATTTAAAATATATAACTGAAAATAACAAATTTCAGCAATAGGCTATCATTAAAAATTCTAGTGAAATTTTATAAATTATTTACCAAATCAAGTTTCTGATTAATTAATTTATAGAATTATATATTAAATATCAAATATAATTTTTACACTATTTAAAATTTTAGAATAATATGTTGTAAAATTAATCAATATCAATTTTTTAATCTAAATAGCATATTATCTAAATTATTTAAATCAATATTCTCATAAACTAATAAATCTAGATAATGCATCAAATTGTGACCTAATAAAATAAAATCAGAGATGGGGAACTAAGACATAAGAAATTGGAGATAGGATTTAAATAAAGATTGATTTTTATTATTTTTTTTTTGCGAAATATCATCGACTGAATTTATGTAAATATTATTATTTTTCAGAATATTTGTGGTTGCTTTATTTACTGCTCTTACTATTGACAGGACATCTATCTATAAAAAACCAATTATTATTATTATTTGTTTGATATTGTTATTAACAAGTATTTTCAAATACTCTACCAATCAATTCATCAAACATATCATATCTTTTGAAAACTGTTCAAAATTACCAAAGGTAGCAGGTATTTTTAACGTACACAAATTGTTATAATAAATATATTGTTAGCAATAGCTGAACTAAATACTTAATTTCAACAAATCTGTCTATAAAGAAACATATGTAAAAAAGTAATCCTATATGATCTGACTTCTGATTATAATTACTTACTAAATGATTACACTAAGTATATGCATACATATTCTTTAAGTATATTTTAATAATAGATTTAAAGTTTTCATAGTATTTTGATAAAGCTTAATCAAATTATCATCTTTTTTGAACATGGGCGTTTTTCTTCCAAGTGAAAATTCAATAATAATAATAGTTTGATTTTTGCCTATTATACTAATTATTTTATATAACTTATCGAATTTATAATTCTTTATATCTGAAATAATTTGTTTGACCCTTAGTTAAGTAAAAAAAAATAAATTAGTAAGATTAATAATTTAAAATTTTGATATTTACCAAGTAACATCCAACTTATCTTGATGCATCCTAAATATTCTATTTAAAATGTAAATTATTTTATCTATAGCATAAGTTCTTTCTAAATTGAAACCTTTGTACTTGACTCTCATTAGTGCTTCTAAATATATAAAACTATTTTCAAAAAATTAATTATAACAAAGAATTGGTTAATGTTAACTGTTAATGTAAAGAATATTTACAAATGAGTTAATATACTAGACGATATCATGCATTTCATAGTAAGAAGAATCAAATCTTCCAGAAACACAGGAGTAATTATTAGAATATTAGTTTGACTACAGATTTTTTCAGTAAATTGGTTAATATATTCTGTAAACTTCAGTATAGGATTCTAAATTTTTCTGAAGAACACTTTTGAGTCAGGAAATTTGATTCTTATTCAAAAACTTTTTAACCTATTTATACATTTTATCATCTGATAAATCTATTATATTATTGAGATATATTAATATCAAAAAATCTTTATCAGCTTTTTTGTCTTTTTCTTAATATGCAATAAGAATTTTGAATAGTTTGTCTCAAATGTTTATCTCATCCTAGAAATTAAATATAATCATTATCAGTTATATAAAAATATTAAGAGCTAGCAAATAAATTAAATACCTGTATAAACTCTCTTATTTCTACCTCATCCTAATCTATATCATTTGATTATAAATAATAAGATAAAAATACAATAGAAAAATATTATACAATATTTTCTTTAGTTTGTAGTAGTGGTATAGTTGATATAACATTTATGGAGGTTGGCTAAAGTGGAGTTAAATCACGTGATCAGGTTGAGTCACGTGATAATAAAATTGATCATGATTAGTCCATAAGATTATTAGTCAGAATAATAAAATTAATAAATTTAAGTGTTCCGTGATGAATTTAAAATGCTCATATTGTGATAAATTAAAATAAATTTAAGTAAGCATACTGTGATGAATTTAAAGTGTTTATATTGTGATAAATTAAAATTTAAGTTTGATAAGTTTCATTAAACAATTATTAATAAAGTCATTATTAAAAAAAATATAAAAAATGTAATATTTATTTTTTTTCATTAAAATTTGAAATTATTGGATTTAAAGAAGCTTTTAGTATTGAAATAAAAGTATCTGTTCTCTCAATATCACCCTTTTCTTCAATATTCCAATATCTATCACGAATTCTGTCAGTTAATTCTACTACAGTTAACATCTGATTCTCAACTTCTTTTTGTTATTTTGTTTGAACAAATTTTATTACCAATTTGCGACCTTTATATATTTCATATCCACACTCTTCGAATATTCTCTGAAATACTTTCTATACATCAATAATAAATATCAATTTCAGAATAAACAGTGGCAATTAGGCATAATTGAACCTGACACGCCTTTGCCCTTTTCAATCCTATCTATTATAGCATGAGCCTTCTTAACTAATAGATTTTGAAGTGGAAAGGGAAACATGATTTTTTTTGATTATATTATCATCTATGCTATAGACAGATATTTTCTTAATACGAAAGTCAAAGGTGACTCTTTCAGAATCAGATCACTTTTTACAGTCAATATCAATAACATTATGCACAGCACCTAAAATAAAAGAAAACGTAAATAAAGGAATTAAAAAATATATATATTAAACAAATAAGTTAATAAAAGGGCAAATATACCAATTAGATTATGTGATGAAGACGTTAGTTTTTTTAATTCACTGTGGTAGGATTCTAATGGGTTTATAGATATAATTTGCAAAAGCAAAAGAGAATGCTGACACGCCCACAATCCTCACTGCTGTGTATTTTTCATATAATACCTTTGATGTAATTTTTTATAGTAGAAATAGTACAATTATTAATAGCATTTTGCACAAGATTTTCACAACTGATCCTTATTCTTTTGTGCATCACTGCATTCATAATATCCTGAGTTTTTTTTCATAAATTTTCATCATCCACGTTCTCATAACATAGATAATATAAAGGATTATTTCACATTTTTGTTCACCAGCACTTATACCAGGAAATGCTATTTTGATGCCTTTGAATTCAATGCTACTTTGATCTGCAAGAATATAATGGGAAAGCTAACAATAATAGCTATAAATAATTTTTAGCGCTTTTGAAATAATATTGCAATTTTCATTGCTTACAAAGATGTGAGCACCTACATCCCAACATCTATAAGTATCACGAACGTATAAGGTGAAAAGGCATCAATCATATTTGTTTGTTTTGTGAGTTAAATTAATAAGCGTCAACCATCTATAACGCTGAAGTTTCTCGAGTTGTTTGAAATGTGCAAATACAATACCCTTAATGGACTTCATGAACTGATAAGAAATATAATAACTTTCAACATAATATCCTTTTTCTACTAAAAAGGACATGGATTTTGAAATATCTGATTTTAAATCTAAATCACAAATAAGATGAGTTTCTAAAGGTCCATGCATTTTATATTTTATATTAACCATCTCTTTACATCTCAGCTCTTACACACTTGCATCTAGGCCTAACTTGGTTGCATATTCTCTAACAGTGGAAGTGATTGCTGAAAGTAGATAGTTTTTTATCGCTTTCTTTTCCACTAAATCTTGAACAATTTGAGACTGTTTTATTCTATCTGATTTTATTAATGAATGTGAATAGTTGGAAGAGTCTTTATGGCATTCAACTTTGACAATTTTTAATGAGACTAGCCACAAAACTCTAATTTTAGTATGACATAGTTTGGATAGTCATATTTTAGTTACCGTATAGTCCCGAAAATAAGCATCACGTGATATATATGAATTTATCAGTACATACGTAACTAATAATATAATAAATTCCATGTGACAAATAAATAAATTACTATAAAAGAAGCGTGTTATGGGTGCTTATTTTCAGGACTATATGGTATTCGGCGTTTTGCATTAGGAATATTTTTCTTATTTCGTGTATTTGATTTCTGATGCTTCATAAAATGATAGATAAAATTTTTCTGAATGTCGCTATTTACTTATTTGTATGAATTCCATTGTGTCCATTGGGATTTCTAAAGAACAACTTACATTAAAAAGTAAGTTCTGCTTTTTATCTATTGTGAGATTTGCTGATGTGAAGTTTTATAGTGCGAAGTTTGATGGTGTGAAATTTGATAGGATGGAGTTTGATGGTGTGAAGTTTGCTGGTATAAAGTTTATTGGTGTGAGATTTGTTGATGTTTGGTTTATTGTTGATGTAACAATTGAAGTGGTAGCAGCGGACTTATTAAAAGTATTTTTTCTTATACTTTAGAGGAGAAATTAAGGTGAGAGGAAGTATAAAGTACTTTAAAGCCTTCTTTTTATAGTTTCGCTTTATTTCTTTTTTTGTTTGAGTATAGGTAATTGCTAGCAAAAGCTAAGAAGCAAAAATTCTTATTTTTTCTTCCTCCATTTTTTAATTCACGTTAAGAATAAAAGACTTTCATAAAAAATAATAAATAAAGTAGCATATTTACACAACTTCACAGAAATCATAAGCTGCATTGAAAAATACTTTTGAACCTAAGTCTCAAGACTGCAAGAGATAAAAAAATGCTTTATTATTATATGTTTATCATATGCTTATTTTATTATGCATATAATGATCACGTGATTTAACTTGATTGTGTAGATATGTAACTTGTATATCATGTGACTAGACTTGATCATGTGATTTAACTCTGCTTTAGCTAACCCCATATTTGGCTAAATATGAGAAACTCATAGTAGTGTATTACGTCAAAACAAGATAGATATATATATACTGTATCTTAAACTTAAAACTTTCTCAAACTTTTACCCATTATATGTTCTACGTGTTGGTCATTTCTTTTCTCTTGACAAGTTTTCACTGTTATCACCCGCTGTAATGCCTACTTTAGAAATTCCTTTTTTTATTCGAATTGGTAAGGGCTATCTTTTATATACATTTTTTGAAGTAAAAGAATTATGATATTCATATATATTAAATTTTTTAAATAAAGCAATCTCTTCTTATTTTGAAAATAAACTAACCTTATAGTCATATGATAGCTTTCTCAAAAAATTGAAGCCGTTAATTATAGAAGACGAAAATACTGAACTTTCATCGATTTAGTAAAAAAGATTTTTGATGGCACTGAAGGAAATAAATAACAATAATACGAAAGATGAACAAGTGCGATATATTGCAGACCTTTTAAGTAATCAGATATCTTTTCTTAGTATATTAAGCACAACACAGAAGGTGTTGTTCCTCTAGCTTGTAAGAGCTTGGAGATATTATTTCTCCTAAAACTGTGTATGGGGTGTCATTTCTCGTGCCATTGCACAAACCCAGGGGTATCATCCTTTATTACTTGCAAACAGTCCTATAGGGGTATCATTCTTCTTTGAACTCCTAGGGGGTGTCATTCCTAATGCAAAAAAATTGCTAATAAACCTTTTTTTATTAAGAAAGTAATCGCAACCAATGCAAGCTTTTGAAAAAAGCTAAAAATGGAAAAGGATCGCAAGTTTTCTGAAGCTAATCTCTATCATAAAAGGTTTGTACTTTAAATTATACAAATTGAATCAGGTTATATTTATTAATAACTTTTTATAGTCTATATTCATATGTAACTCACAGATTAAAGCATTAGGTGTGTTAGAATTAGCACAGCATTGCAGATTATTTAGGCTACTAATGAGCTTGACCAATATATTAATACAAATAGTAAGAATACTATAGTATATTAGTTAAGCTGAATATCTTAGCATAGTTTATATAAACTAATGGCTAATTAGATTATCGCTCCCTTCTAGATGAATATTCTTAAAATTGCCAACCCCGCTAAATGTTCTGAACAAGATGATGTAAACATTATAAATTCTTCATGATATGATTCAATCATTGTAATATACTAACAATAATTTAATGATATTTGTATTGCAGGAATCTACAAAATCTGATGAAGGAACCATTGGTACGAAAAATTTTATATAAAGTTTTATTATTAATCTTTATTTAACTAATAAAAAATAATTTCTTTGGTTGAACTATCTAGCTAAATTATTGTCATAAATATTACAAAATAAATCCGAAAAAGCTGATAGTTTAATGCAAAATGAAGATCAAAGATTATCGTTAAAGAAATATCAGTCAGAAATTGATTTTACACAAGATGAAGATCAAAGACTATTATTAAAGAAATGTCAGTCAAAAATTGATTCTACGCAAGATGAGATCAAAAATTATCATTAAAGAAACACCAATTAGAAATTGAAGAGCCAAAATTACCTAAATCGAAAAAATTTGAAGCTGTAACTGATTTTACGCAAGATAAAGATCAAAGGATATTAGAAGAACTAACTGATTTTGCGTAAGATGAAGATTGAAGATTGTCATTAAGGGAACGCCAGTTATTAATTGAAGAACGTGAAGTAAAACTTGAGCATGAAAGAATAGAACTAATGAAATTAAAAAAGAGCTTAATATAGACTAGTCATTAGAAATATAAATTAGTTATTAAATTGGTAACAGAGATTTTATGATTCTTAAAGTAGTTTGTGAACCATCTTTGCTCTAACAATGTAAATAAAAGAAAGTTTGCATAGTATTGCACATTTCAGGTGATTTGTTCACATGATCTAACTTTAAAATTTACATTTATCTGGGAATTCTTTTAGGTATCAGGACTTGATTTTTCAGTGAATATTAAAAAATCAGATACTATATTTTGTTTACAATTAACAAGAGATATCATTAAACATGATGTTAAGCCAAGTTTGCTTGATGTCATATGGTAAATATAAAGGCTTAATTATTATACATAAAAAATTTTATTGATATACACAAAAATAAATACAGTATAATGGTTTAGAATGTAAACCCATTTTATGCAGACTATAATGCACAATTATTTTTTCGAATGATAACCCTCTATCCTAGTTCTCTTCTCTTCTGGCTTATCATTCATGCATGCCCTATTCTTTAACAATCCAATGATTATACCAAGAACCTTCCTTATATATTCTTCTTCAATACTAAAGGCACAATATATGTTATGCTGAATATCATTAATAATTAGCCAGTAGATCCTATACTTCTATTAGTTAGAAGTGAGAAGAGTCTTTATAGATATCATATAACATAACATATATTACGAGTTAAAACTCCTGTAATAATAACTGATCACAAATAAAAAAGAGAAAATTAATTTTTTGCTAATTGCTTATATTGCATATAATACAGTAGATTATAATTTTGTATATCATATTATTAGCCATAGATTCTGCTTCTATTGGTTGCAAATGAGAAGAATCTTCATGATTATTATATGATATGGTATGCTACCATATTTTCTTACCTGGCTTATTAATTTAACCCTTACTATAGTACCGTAATTATAAATAGGCTATTATAGATTTTTTTTATCTTAATAGCGTCCCAAGAATCAATTGCATTACTTCTAATGAGTTTGGGTTATAGAGTGACTTCCTATCTTTTCTCTAAATCTCTCCAGAAAGCTAAACCTTGTTTGGCTTGCAAAAAGGAAATTATAAACTCACATACGATATTTCAATATGATCATACTTTTCACATTAGTTATTGCAATGCATCTTCAGTCTGCAAAGAACAATGTCCAGAGTGTTAAAGCAATGTTATCAAACAGTTTGAACAACTCAGTTAGAAAAATATGAGTAGAGAAGAAAGATTGTTAGCTTTTATACATGAAGTGTTAACTGAAGTGATAGAAATTGATAGCAATTCATCAGAAGTAATCCCTCAGAACTAGCCTTCAGTGATTCTACAAAAATTATCTCAAAAAGCTGATTCTAATACCATCTATTGCTATTACAAATTTGGTTTAATACTAACCTTTCGTCTCAATAAATTAATAGGAAAAGGACAGAAAAGGGCACAACATACATTAAATATGAAGGTTTAAAGATATTTACCAGCTGGTACTTCTCTAGCTGTGGCAAAGGATAAAATTAAAAAGGTTAGAAAAATGGTTAAAATTTTTAGTAATAATTTATCTAGAATTCAATTTGTTTATTCATTTTCTATAGATCAGCTCTCGATTTTTAATAAAGACAATATTAAATTTATAAAATCAAATTACCAAAGCCTGAGATGCCATGAATATGTAAAACATTTCAAGTATTTTATTATGTCTTTTTTATGTCCTTTTATGTCTTTATATCTTTATGTTATACGTACAATGATATTTCATACTTCCCTTCAATAGAAACTCTTAGCATGTGGATTTTATATTTAATATAAAACTATACTAGATGAATTTGTAGATATATCATTAGTTCTTCCCTTCAGTAATCATTTTTAGTCTGTGTGATCTTTTTTTTTCATAATTGATAAGTAGAAACATAATAGATAAATTTATAACGAATGGAGAGATAACAAATCTTATATGTCAAACTCTCATTATGTTTGAACATTCAAGCATTTAGCTTTTTTTCAGCTGGCCAGCCAATTTATAATCAAAGTACTTTTCATTTTTTAGTGATATCTTTTAATTAATGAATCTGCTGTAGTGTGATAAAATAAAGTTTTATTTGATTACTAATTGCATATATATATACTAACATAGTATCATTTACAGAAATATAGTTATGAAAAATAATAGCTAGGTTTGTATTAGCAATAGTGCTTTCATATTATATTAATGATTAATTAGGTGACTTAGTCTAGCAATGCTAATTATTATATAATATTATCTGGAGCTAATTATCTCATGATTTGAGTTATGAAAAGGTTGTGAGAAAGTGCCAGAAACTGTCTAAGAGGTAGGGTGATATAAATTTTTATATTATACATCATTTAAAGCTAATCTTTGTTAATCACGAGAGTTTCACAAATCACATATAAATATAAAATTAGCTTAGCCTGAGATATAATCCTATATAAATCCTAATATACTTGTAATTAAAGATGACGTTGCAACATTGTGACGCTTATTTATTACCTGTTGCAACTTAAATTTTAATAATGTTGCAATTCGTTGCAACATTGTAATACTTATTTGTCACCTGTTGCAACTAATTGAGGTGCCATCTTTACTTGTAATCAAATAAAATAAATAAAATGAATCTGATATTTATTATAATATAGTTGTTATAAACTGTTATAAATCACTATAAATCAATAAAAAACAGTAAAATTGCTAAAATCATTAAAACACTATAAAATTGTTATAATCTGTTATAATCTACTAAAACACTATTATGGATTTAGATAGTAGAGCCCAATATAAGCTAATTTCTATAGGCTATAGTGATGTAAACTTCAAAGAATATAGAAGAATATTAGAAGCATTATGTCTTTTAAGTGAATGATATAATCATGAAACGTTAAAAATGTGGTACTCTCATATTTATGATCTATTTAGAAAAATACTTGAAGAGAATTCAAAAATCCAATGTATGAAAAGCTTTATGAAAATGATAAAGTCCATGGTCATCCAACAAATTATACATATTGTAGTATATATGACTTCTTAGTTTTCATATCTGCAATTTTTATAGCGACCATTACTATTATGATAGTTACTTGAAAAGATATATTTCTAGAAATACTATTTTAAATGAATATGCAAAAAGAAATGAAATTCTCCAATTTATTAATAGTAGGGAATTTCAGATCTGATAATATAAACAATACATATTACAAGAAGAAGCTAAAATTAATCATTTCCATTTAGAGCTTTTCTTCTAATCTATCTCACACTCAAAAAAGGATAAGTTGACATTAGTATCTTATGATCATGATGGAAATTTTACGGTTAGCTATAAAAATTATGCATAATCTAAAGTAACTGTAGTAAAAAATACTATGCTAAGTGCTTCAAATTTTGAGCTAGCTTGTATTTCACCTATCAGGTAAAAATGATTTCACTAACTTCTTATTAATCATCAAAAAGTAATACAAGCGAAATATTTATCTCATCTCAGTATACAAACAAAATAACTTATTATTATCTATAAATCATCTTAATCAGCCTGCATTAAGATTGAAAGATGAGAAAAAAATCACGTTCGTTTAACTGACTTATTTTGAGAAATATATTAATTATAAACTATTATTTTTAATTGAAAAATAATATCATTTAGCCAAAAATGCAATGTATAACATTCTTTATTTTTTGCATTATATAATCTGCATGTATGATCATTTGATAAAATTGTGAAATATATCACCTGCTGGATAAAAAATGTGATCTGCATATTTTAGGTTAGATCTTTCAATATACTGTATAACTATTTTAATGAAGTATTTCAAGAAGATCTATAAAGTGGTCTTAGGGATTTTTGATTGCGAGACAATATACAGTGGTGCTCAAAAGTATTGTATCACCTGAATACAAATTTTAAAATGGCATTTTCTTGTAATTAAGACGGCACAGTGTCATATAAATTATTTATTAGACTTATTATAACTAAGTCTATTCAATATATGAAAATTGGTTTATAGTAATAAGATAAATTTTTAAAAAATATTTATTTTTGAACAATTAGGTGATCCTTTTCTTTTGATTGTTTTTTTATTAAATTTTTTAAGTATATAAAAAAAAATCAAAAATCTAACCAACTTATTAAAAACTTTGATAAATAATTATTTACCATTTTGTATAGCCGCCATTAGCTCTAATTATATCATTTATATGAGTTGGCATAGTATCAACCAACTTTTTGTATACATCGGATCCCAACTCAACCCAAATTTTTTGAATTGCATCCCATAACTGATCCTATGTTCTAACAGGTGTTCCAAGCCGTCTCAGATGATGATCTATTTCATTCCAAAGGTGTTCTATAGGATTTAAGTCAGGGATTGTGCTGGCCAATCAAGAATTTTAACCCTATTATCTTCAAACCATTGCTTTGTAAGATGTGCATGTTTAGGATCATTATCCTGTTGAAAAATAATATTTTCTTTATCTATTCCATGCCACGCGATGGTTTTCAATAGGTCTTCCTTTAAAATTTGGCGATATAAATCACCATTCATATGTCCATAAATTCAGCATATATTACCAACTCCATCAGATGTAAAACATCCTCACAATATAATATTACTCCATTCAAATTTAATAGTTGGTTTAACATGATGATTGCGTAATAGTTCTCCTGGCTTTTTCCAACAATACTCTCTACTATCTGATCCATAAATCATAAATTTTGACTCATCTGATCAAACCATTTTACTCCAATCTTCAACTATCCATAACTTGTATTTTTTTGCAAATTTTATTCTTGCGATTCTATGTGTTTTTTGAAGATATGGTTTTTTACACTTAACACTTGCACTCATTCCATTTCTATATAAGGTTCTCTTTACTATACATTCACTAACTTCAATTTGTTCTTCTATTTTTAATTTTTTTTGAATTGCAACAGCATTGCTACATTCATCTGTTGTAATTAATCTCAAAACTTTTCGTTCATATTGACCAGTTAAGAGTCGTGGACGTTTAGATTTAGGTTTGTTTTTATTGTTACCAGTTTTATCTTTATGTTACTTTATTCTTATAACAGTTCTGCTATATAACGGGAGGGAAAACCTTTATCAAATAAAGCATAATTCCTAGCTCTTTTTTTAACAGAAAGATAAACCTTAGATATTTTATAAAATTACAAAGAGGCAAAAAATGCCATAAGGCATTTTTTTTATATGTATTGCATAGTTGTTTTGAAGCAAAAAAAATCGCGTAATAAGTGTTGATATTTATTTCTTAAATCGATCAAAAGAAATGCATCGCCACTTTGGCAAAAGATTCATAACAAAAAAAAATATTCTTAAAAAAAGATGAAAGAGATTGATAAAGATTAAGGTATGATGAACTCTATATTTAAGTTTTGTAACACTACGCCTTTTAAATTACAACATATTTCCATTTTAAATTTGTATTCGGGTGATGCAATACTTTTGATTACCACTGTAAATGATTTTTTTATTTTCTTATCATTTTTATAAAATATTTTAATTGAGTTGATATTTAATCTATAAGATAAAGGAATTTAATTTAGTAAATAAGTTTTTTAAATTTTTTTTAAATATGATAAAAGTTAGTTTAAATATTACTAAAAAATCTAGAATAACTTAATTATTATTTAGTATTGATAATTAATAATCTGACAGATTTTCTTTAAACATGTATATGTTGATTTTTCTTAATATATTTTAAAATTATATTTTTTTTATGAATTAAATAGGATTTATCTTTAGATTATATTTAAGTAGATTTATAATCAGAAGTATTTATTTTTTTATCAATTATAATATAAGTAATTACAAGTTTAAAACAAATAATTATCTTTTATTTTCAAATCAAAAAAAAAGATTTTTCAAAAAAAATGCTGTATAATTATGATTATAAAGTTTTAACATAATCTTTTTGATTTGATAACATTTTTAGAAGATAATACTTGTGATTAATTAAGTCAATAACTTTAGTAATGCAGAAAATTCCTTTATATTATTTATTTATATCCTAAAAAACCTTACAGTTTTGTTATTTGCTTTAAAATATGTTGATGGTATGTAAAAAAGATTTTTAAATTATTTTTTTATTAAATAAATATTTCTTTATCCAATTGGTTTAATAAATAATATGCTAAATCAGGAAAGATTCCAGAAAGTTTTACAACACCTTTTATAAGTTTATTTTTTTGTACAATTCCATTCTTAGATCCGGTCTAAGGACTGACTTAATGCTTTATGAACCGGACAAGCTCCAACTTTCGCAATCAAAATTAAAATTCCTAAGCTCTGAAATATTTAGAAATGTAAATGTTAAATGCAAAGTAAAAAATATTACCTTAAATTTTTGTTAGATAATTGTCAAAAAAACTATCGTATTAAATTGTCAAAAAGAATGCATTTTTGAAATTACAACAATGCACTATAAAAGAATGTAGGGGACGGGCGAGAAAAAGCCTAAAACTATATATTTGACCGGAGCTAGCGAAATTTTGTGATCATACAATCTTAATTCCGGCCGAAAATTAACAGGTGAAAAAAAATCTTTACTGCTACCTGGCCGGTTAACTATTTAAGTCTGTCGGATCAATTATCAATCTTATTATAGTTTGATAACTATTTTTTCTTGATTATCAGTTTTCATTTTAAATCATGATTAATAAAAGAAATTTGAGGACTTGCGTAACCTTCACGAAATTTCACGTGATATAATTTGTCACCGATGTCACTTCCCTCCGCGTTTCATTTTTACTAAGTATTATGGGGACTTGGAATTTTTCAGTAAATTGAAAATCTATTGTCACCACTATACGTCACATGTGCGCCACAATTAATTCCTGCCAATGCCGTGATGCCGGCCATTTCGTTGAAGGTTACGCAGGGGAAGTCAATTTGAGTTGCTGTGCCACATTTGTGGACGGAATCATGATTACATTCTGTTATCATCAGTGACATACATTTTGTAACTTAACTTTTATCCGATTTTACGGAAATTTTAATTATGATCAACAAATATAGTACGTAAATAAAATTGCTCAAACCGAAGTAAATCACGTGACTAATCGCGATCATAGTTTTATAAAAAACTTAACGTGAATCAATAACCCTTTTAAATTTCATATACTTTTTTTTTATAGGTATTATTATACTTTGAGGAAATTTTAACTGCAAGAAAATTTTCATTACGTTTTCCCAACAGCGAATTATTTACCAATGGTTTTCTATAATATTGTGTAAAATTACTCAGATACATAATTACTTTTCCAGAATATTTCCATAATTTCATCCTTTTCGGCATCTGTACATTAGTTATGCCCTCTGGTATAGTCAAGCTTGTAAGAAACAATCGGCTATCATTGTTTTAGCGAATTGGGTAAAGCTTATTAAAATTTCACAACAATACGGGTTATCCACCATTTCTAGGTATAAACTTATCCTCTTGACCATTACACAATTAAAAGATATTTGCGCCTTTCATTCATTCTCTTTACTAAAAAAAGTTGGGCTGAATCATTCTGCTTATCAATTTATTTAATATTAAAGTATATTTGTCACACAGACTGATAACATTGTGAAATGCAATGCATAAAAATACACGATCAGTTTTCAGTAAATGATCAGCGCCCTACGATTAGTAATACTTATATAATGCAGTTATTTTTTTATTGAGCTACAATAAAAAAAAAAAATATGAAAAGTAAAAAAATGTTAAAACTTACGAATTTAAACGATTTAAAATATTATAATGAATGGTTAGAATGGTTGGATAATTCAATTGCTAATGAACATATTAAATTTTATGACAAATCGAATTTCAAAAATAAGCAGTTCATAGGAAGAGGTTCATATGGAACCGTTTATCGAATTAACTGGAAAAATAAACATATTTTCGCTTTGAAAACTTTTAATAATGATCAAGAAGCCACTAAAGAAGTTGTGAAAGAGGTATAATATTTTGCGATTACCTAAATAAAAAAAAGTTAAAAATTTACATTAAATGTGTTTCTTTGTATTACAGTTGAAGCTACACCGAAAAGTTAATAATCATAAAAACATTATTCAATTATATGGTGTCACAATGTTAGAACCAAGTGAGCATTAGAAATATATCATTGAATTTTAATATTATTACTTTTTAATTTATAAATGCTTTTTTTTATTATTACAGATGTATACTCTTTAGTCTTAGAATATGCCGATAGTGGAACATTGAATGCTTATTTAAATAAGCATTTCAATGAACTAAATTGGAATGACAAATTTCGGTTGGCATTTCAACTGTCAAGTGCTGTAGAATTTTTGCATGAAGAAGATATTATCCATCGTGACCTGGTATATAACTTTATTCCTTTATCTGATTTACCAAGATTTACTCATAAATTAAAACTTTCTTATTTAATCAATCAAAGCATGCCAACAATATACTTGTACATCAGGAAAATATTAAATTATCAGACTTTGGCTTATCAAGAAAAATTACTGAAGTTTCAAATAATGCAAATATATTTGGCATAATACCTTATGTGGACCCAAAAAGTTTAATCAATCAACGTTACAAATTAAGTAAAAAATCCGATGTCTATAGCATTGGAGTGCTTATGTGGCAAATTTCAAGCGGACATTCACCATTTTATGGTGCCAATTATGATGTAGGATTAAGCATTGGTATAGTTTGCGGAAAAAGAGAAAATATTGTTGACGGAACTCCTATTTTTTATAGTAATTTATATGAAGGTAAGGCAAATGAATATAATTCTTTATTTAAATATACAAATGGTATAAAGTATTAATTTCATTAATTATTTACAATGATCAGCATGTTGGAACAACGAACCAAATGAACGTCCAAATATACAGGAAGTTGTTTCAACACTTGAAGGCATAATCTCTCCCAAACTAACTGGTACAATTATGAACAATATTAATGGCAATAAAAATGATGGTAGTGAAACTAATTGTAAAGTAAGCAAAGGCACTCTTAATTATGATTCCAATCTTGATAAATTAGATATTGTTAATTTGGAGCGAAATTCTATCCAATTGAAAAGAATTATTGATGAGTTAATCAAATTTATAATTAAGAAACATGATGAAGGCATTCTTATTGATCAGATTAAACAATATATCATTCAACAAATATCACAAACGAATCGAGACATAGACAAAATCATAGGGTGGTTATTAAATCAAGATAAATCAAAATACGTTTGGCTCTTAGGAATATTTTATTATAATAATATCGGTATAGAAGCAATTAGATTTAAAACTTTTGAATTATTTTCAAAAGCAGCAGAAGATGAATCGATTGCACAAGTTTATTTGGCCAAATGCTATTATGATGGGCATGGAACTGAAAAAAATTATAATTTAGCTTTTAAATGTTATCAAAAATCAGTAAATAATGGAAGTATTATAGGGCTTTATTATTTGGCAAATTGCTATAAATATGGCATTGGCACCCCTATTAATAATAAGATGATGTTTGCATTGTATCAAAAAGCGGCTGAAAAGGAAAATAGTATGGCGCAAAATAGTCTTGGATTATTATATGAAAATGGCAAAGGCACAGAAAGAAATTTAGAAAAGGCACTTGATTGTTTTGATAAAGCAGCAAAGAACGAACATGAAGCGGCGCTATATAATTTAGGCAGATATTATCAATATGGAATATATGTTACAAAAGATGAAGCCAAAGCTTTTGACTATTATAAAAAATCAGCCGAAAAAGAATATGTTGAAGCACAGCTAAAACTTGGATGTTGTTATTCAAGTGGAATCGGAACTGAAATTAACAAAGAAAAGGCATTTGAATTATACAATGTTGCAGCTGAAAATGAACATATTACCGCACAATATAATTTAGCCATATGTTATCAATATGGAGAAGGTACCAAGAAAAATCTCGTTAAAGCTTTTGAATGTTACAAAAAATCAGCTAAAAAAGATTTAGTTGATGCACAACTTCAACTTGGACATTGTTACGCTAATGGAATTGGAATTGAGATTAACAAAGAAAAAGCGTTTAAAATATATAAAAAAGCGGCGGAAAAAGAATATAATGTTGCACAATATAATTTGGCTTTATGTTATCAAAATGGAATAGGTACCGAAAAAAATGAGGATAAAGCTTTTGAATATTATAAAAGATCAGCTGAAAAAGGTTATGTCGATGCCAAATTTAAACTTGGATATTGTTACTATTGTGGAATCGGAACCGAAATTAATTATAACAAGGCATTTGAGCAATATACATTAGCCGCTGCAAAAGAACATGTTTATGCACAATATAATTTAGGACAATTTTATAGATTAGGAATTGGTACTGAAATAAATAAAGACAAGGCATTTATGTATTATAAAAAATCAGCTGATAAAGGACATTTCGAAGCAGAATTTAAACTTGGATTTTGTTATGATTGTGGAATAGGGACTGAAATTGATAAAGAAAAAGCATTCAAGTTATATAAAATAGCAGCTGACAATAAAATTACTGCTGCAATATATAACCTAGGACAATTTTATATGTTAGGAATAGTTGTTAAAAAAGATGAAAATAAAGCTTTTGAATATTATAAGCAATCGGCTGAAGAGGGATTTATTGACGGACAATTTAAAGTTGGATATTGCTATTATTTTGGAATTGGAACTGTAATTAATAAGGAAAAAGCATTTAAATTTTGTAAAATGGCGGCCGAAAATGAACATATTTATGCACAATATAACCTTGGACAATTTTATAGATTAGGAATAGGTATTGAAAAGAATGAAGATAAAGCTTTTGAATATTATAAAAAATCAGCCGAAAAAGGATATGTTGAAGCAGAATTTAAGCTTGGATATTGCTATTCAAATGGAATTGGGACTAAAATTAATAAAGCAAAAGCATTTGAATTATATAAAATAGCAGCTGAAAAAGAACATGATATGGCTCAAAATAGCCTTGCATTATTATATGAATATGGTAAAAATACAGAAAAGAATTTAGAGAAAGCTTTTTACTGGTATAATAAAGCAGCAAAGAATGGAAATGGTATTGCACAATATAATTTAGGAAGATGTTATCAATATGGGATTGGTAATAAAATGGATGAAATTAAGGCTTGTATGTATTATAAAAAATCGGCTGAAAAACGATATGCATTTGCAGTATTTCAACTTGGCTATTGTTATGATTATGGAGTTGGAACCTATACTAATAAGGAAGCAGCATTTGAATTATATCAAATTGCGGCTAAAAAAGAACATATTATAGCTCAAAATAGCCTTGCGTTATTATATGAAAATGGCCAAGGTATCAAAAAAGATTTGAAACATGCAATTTATTGGTATAATAAAGCAGCAACAAATGGAAATGAAGTGGCACAATATAATATGGGTAGATGTTATAGATTAGGAATTGGTGTTGAAAAAGATGAAAGTAAAGCTTTTGAATATTATAAGATTTCAGCTGAAAAAGGATATTGCATAGCTCAATATCATCTTGGTTATTTATATGAACATGGCAGAAATATAAAAAAAGACTTCGAACAAGCTATTTATTGGTATAATAAAGCAACAGAAAATGGATATGAAATTGCACAATATAGTTTAGGAAGATGTATCAAATTAGAAATAAGTTTTAAACAAAATAAAGAAAAGGAATCCAAAGCTTATGAAGGTGAAGGCATTATTGAGGAAAATTTGAAAAAAGCATTTCGTTGGTATAATAAAGTAGCAGATGCCGTTGTACAATACCATATAGGTGGTGGCTTTAGTTTAGGAATTGGAATTGAAAAAGACGAATTTAAGGCTTTTGATTATTATAGAAAATCAGCCAGGAAAGGATATAGTTTAGCTCAAAATAATCTTGGGTTGCTATATGAAAATGGAGAAGTTATGGAAAAAGATTTAGAAAAAGCTATTTATTGGTATAACAAAGCAGCAGAAAATGGAAATAGAATTGCGCAATATAATTTAGGCAGATGTTATCAATATGGAATTGGTGTTAAAAAGGATGAAACAAAAGCGTTCAAACATTATGAACTATCGGCTAAAGATGAATACGAAACTGCACAATATCAACTTGGTTATTGTTATGCAAATGGAATTGGTACCGAAATCAATAAAGAAAAGTCCTTTCAATTATATGAAATTGCTGCTAAAAAAGAACATAGTATTGCTCAAAATAGTCTTGCATCGGCATATGAAAATGGCGAAGGCACAGAAATTAATTTGAATAAAGCTATTTATTGGTATAATAAGTCGGCACAAAATGGAAATGAAGTTGCTCAATATAATATGGGGGATTGTTATCGGTTAGGAATAGGAGTTGAAAAGGATGAAATTAAAGCGTTTGAGTTTTATAAAGAATCAGCAGAAAATGGCGACATTGATGCAAAAACTCAACTTGGACATTGTTATATGAATGGAATAGGAATAGTAATTAATGAAAAATTGGCATTTAAATCATATAAAGAGGCAGCTGAAAGAGGAAATAGTTTTGCTCAAAACAATCTTGCATTATTATATGTAAATGGTAAAGGTACAGAAAAAGATTTAGTAAAAGCCATTTATTGGTTTAAAAAATCAGCAAAAAATGGTAATAATATAGCACAGAGTAATTTAGGCGAGTTTTATGAATTAGGAAATGGTGTTTCTAAAAATGAATGTAAAGCATTTAAACTTTATAAGAAATCAGTAGAAAATGGAAACACGGGAGCGAAATTTCATCTTGGGTATTGTTATGTAAATGGGATTGGAGTACAAATAAATAAAGAAAAAGGAATTGAGTTATATAATGAGGCTGTTGAAAAGAAAGAAAATGGTTTAGACGAAGTTGGTTATTGGTATCAAAAGGCAGCAGAACATGATAATAGAGTCGCGTTATACAATTTGGGCAATATGTATGAATTAGGAAGGGGTATTGGTGTAAATAAAGTTAGAGCATTTGAATTTTATAAAAAATCAGCTAGTAAAGGGCACATTGATGCTCAATATAGGCTCGGGTATTGTTATGAACATGGAATTGGAACCGAAATTGATAAAAAAAAGGCATATGATATGTGCAAAAAAGCTGCTGAAAATCAAATAATAAGATATTAAAAAGATATATTTATAAATACCGGTATATTAAGAAATTATAGTTTTGCATATCTAAAGGCTGGTTCCTTTTTTCGTGCGCAGTTTGTATTTGTTGCCAAGTTAGCACTTTTTTTTCGTATTATAGACATTTTTAATTCATTTCTTTCATCTTGTAAATTTTTTGTATATAAATGTAAGATTACTCGTAATAAAGCGCATGATATATTGCTTTAACTAATAAGTTGTTACGTCTATGAACTTTTATTTAAGTTTCAAAATGATTTATTCACGATATTTATAAAGATATTAAGCTGAATTTAATACATTGATTCAAAATACAATTTGAAATTATTTGCTAAATTAATTATTTATTTAACCGAATAAGTCATGCTTAAAAGTTATTATTAATCTCTTTTTGTCAACATGTCATTAATGATATTTTATGTGTCCTTCACAATATAAAGGAAAATCTGACGGAAAACTAAACTACTTTTATATGTCAAATATGCGGTGGAAAAGAGAGGAAATTACAAAATTATATGCTGAATAAGTCCGAATTTTTTTTTCCTCCCTTTCTACCGCAATACGGCCAATTATAAGCCGAGTTATTGTTTTGAAAATTAAAATTAATAACTAGATGCTATTGTCGAACCAACTAAAATACTTATGAAAAAAATCTCGGTGGTTATTTATCGTCCAATTATTATTGGATGTTTTCTTATCTATATTAATGATAAAAACAAAATAAAAATATTAAACATTGTTCTGGATTGTAATTATCTTTCTGAATTTATTAAATTTTATTATAAGCATAAAATAAATATTAATCCTAAGACCATATTATATTTAATTAATTTTTCTAAAATAATAAAGCAGTTAATTTCCTCGTCAAAATATGAAGAAATTTAAATATTTTTTTATTTTGCACTAATGAAAAAGATTCAACGTAACTGTTTAAAAAATATATTAGCGATCATTAAAGAATTTCTATTAAAAATCATTTTTATAAATAGACAAACTTCAGAATATATTTTATTATTTTAACGAGCCACAATGTGAATTTACTGATTTGTTTTTTTAGAACCATACTTCAATTTTATTTTCTTTAAAGAAATAATTTTAAAGGCGCGAAATCTAAAAAATTATCGCAGCTGCGCGATTTACGACTTTATCTTAAAGATTAATTTAATGTTTACGAATTATATAAGATCATGTCAAAATAAAAAAAAAATTTTTATTAAATCCGATCCCTTCCCTACAATCCAATATTTATTGATTTATTCGGTGTAAAATTCAGAACGAATTCCTTCATATGATGTGAACTATCTCTTTTTGTTACATTCAAAATTTTCCACACCCAAACAATCCAACTTTCTTTTTTTACTTTCATCATCAGAAGTTTCTTCCTCGGATTCCTCTTGCATATCACTTAAATCATCAAGAGCATCAGGATGTCCGATCGACTTTAAAGACTTCTTCAGTTTATCATAACATTTTGGTTGTTTCATGATCATATTTCCGTTAAGTTCCAATCTAGTCAGATTCCTGAGGTATTTGCGGATCGTATCGGCCAATGACAAGTACCCGGCATCATCTATGTGGTTATACTGAAGTCCGAGAAATTCGAGCTTTGTGTTTGATTTTTTTGATAAAGCGTCTAAAATAAAATTTACTTCTTTTGAAGTAAAAAAGCAAGAGTTGACGTTCATGTGTTTTAGATTGGACCAGTCGTTCATGTATGATCCAAATTTGCTTGCCAATTTGCTTAAATCGTTGTCTTCCAAGTCGAGAAACTCTAGCCCTTGACATGATTTTAAACCTTCTAATAATGGAGGGAAATATTTGGAATTAAGTTTATTTCGAGTTAAACATACCTTTGTTAAAGTAGTTTTATGTTTGATGAAAAGTTTTCCCAACAATGGGGTCGTACGACTGGATCCAAATAAATTCTCTCTAGCGGAAATCGTCTTCAAGAACGAGGACTGACGTTTTGAATTTAATATAGATTTAAAAAGGATCTCTCCTCCTTTTTTTCCCAATCCAGTGTCATCGACATTTATGCTTTGCAGATTTACATTCTGCGTCAGGAATTTGTTCATTTCCTCAATCGCTCCAGGGGCGAGCGCATTCTTACTAATGTTTAGTTCGGATATTGGTTTGTCCTCTATCACGCCGAATATCTTTTTAACGGATGATATGACCTCATCCTGATTTCTTGTCGTAAAAATGCTACACAAGTTTAATTTCTATTCATCATGATCAAAATAATCGGTTAGAATTAAAAAAAAAAAAAAAAAAAAAAAAAAAGTTTATTTGTAAAAATGAATGAAGGATAACGATTAACCTGTAAATTTTTTTTCGATTTAAGTATGTCTGCTATTTTTACGATTTCATCGTACGATAAATTGCGTAAGCTAAGGTCGATTTCTTCAAGCTCAAGCAACTTTGAAATATTATCAATAATTTCATCTACGGGCATACTTCCGTTCATCATGACAAGTATAAAAAAATTCAAATAAAATAATACATAAACATTTGGGCATTTTATAAAAGTTGAAGATGCAAAGTATCAAAAAAGGGATCGTTGAGCATGATTAATAGGTGAAATTGGAATATCCCACGCGCTAAAAATCCAAATTTGCACAAGCGGAAAAAAGAAAATCGATCAATCACGTGACTCAGTGATTGATCGAAATTTTTTTTTTTTTAAATCAAAAGTGATCGAATTGGTGAACAAAGTTTGCAATTATGAAAATGACAATCAGTTTCAGCTAATATATTACAGTTAGAAAAAAAAAAGATATGTCTTATTTATGTGCTCGATGATTATTTAATAACGTGCATCAATCACATTTATATGTATAAAATAAAGCATGCGTCCTTATAAATTTGACCTTTAGAATAATTCGGTTTTACTGCAAAACGTAAAAATTCTTTTTTTTTTTTAGATGAACAAATAATTAATCACAGAACGTCTTACAAAGGATATGAGCTTTCTTGGGTGGTGTGCTTTATATTACCTCTGAATGTCAGAAAATTCCGAACGCCTAAATATTTCACATTCATTTAAAATCCAGAAAGCCATTATTGCTGGTGATTTTATAATGAGTATTTTTACTATTAAAATAAAGGCATGGTTCATATTATTTATTGTCTTTTTCTTTAATTTTAATAGCAATTGAATCTTAACGTTAGAGTTATTAAAAGTTATTTTTTTATTTATCAGACAATCATTATCAATAGAGTCACTTCATTATCTCTTCGTAATAATCCAAAGGTCAGAGATGAATAGCATACCATAGAACTCTTTACTTCTTGATCTAAAAAGTAAGATTGATATAAAAAACTGGAAGTGAAAAAAAAAAAAATTTTTTTTTTTATTAATTTAATTACCATTTTTTGTTTTTGACAAATGGCGTGACAATTAAACTGCTTCATAAAGCCATTTTAATAAGCCTTGGAGAGAAACAACCTATAGCTTATTTAAAAAAGTACGCGGTTTTTTTTATTTTATTTGAGAAAATTTCAATTAGTAAAGTTTTATGAGATTCCGTAATTGATGTATATTTAATTAAAATAACGATACAAATAAAAATAAAAAAAATTACAGTGCGTAGAATTTAAAATAAATTATACTATAAAATGCTCCTAAGAAGGCATCCATCTGGTCCATAATCCGTTGGACTAAGTCGATTAGTCCAAGTGAGCCACCTTAAAACGTAGGAGATAAGACATGACATGCATAGTAGCAACGCAAAATCAAATCATCGGCTGCGTAAAGTATAGGCAGTTGGCTTAAAGCTACAGCCCATATTGAAATAAACGAGTCCTTGCAAATAACGTGCATGTATACTGGAACGGCATATGATAAGGACATAATGACTGGTATTTTCCGATCATTTATAAAGCCATCAAAGTGAAGCCACCAGAAACGTGCTATGATGAACAGACAGGTGGTTACGCCTAAAATGTAAACCAGAGTAACCAACACCAGCGTGACTTTAAAGGAGCTAACTTTGAGGCAACATCTCGTAGTACCTTTTGTAATGCTTTCGTTTACGGCGTATTATGTAAATAATTGCAAACAGCCAAAGAACGGCCGCAACTATGGTTGCGATTACTGGTACAGCATCAATAAAAGGATTTTGTGATTTTACCGACATGTATATTAGTAGCGCCAAACCGGAGATCCCGGTAAGAACCTGTTCGGCTACAGCAATGTTCCCGTTGTATTCTTTTTGTTGACTGAGATCCACAAGCAAAACTGGTATCAATATCATAATACAATAGTCGAAAAATGTGTTCACTTTATCCGGCTCATCTCTGTATGCATGAACCGTGGGTAGATAAATAAATATTGAGGTTAACGAGGATAACGATGCCACATTGGTATCCATACGTTTGTTTCTAGGGACAAGTAGCGAAAAAGTTTTTTTAAAAGAGTTAACGACCATAGGAAAAATTGTTCGATGTAAACGGGGAAGACCGGACCGAAAAGGCTAAAATCTGTATTAATTAATTAATAAAATAAAATTACTATTTTGGTATGTTATTGTATTACAAATAAAACAAAATACCCAAAATACTGGAATTTAGGCGAAACAAATTCCAGACTTGAAAATTTGTATTAGTTACAAAAATAAATAGATTATCATTTTATTTTTTAAAAATAAGTATTAACGAAATTTGAGGGTTTACTAATATTTATTTTTTTGTAATAATTTAAATTCCTATAAACTAATACCTTCTTTTATGGTATGGTTAAATAAGTTGGTAGACAAGGTTTAGACATGTATTTAGTTATTCCACGGGGATCAATGGATATCATTGATTTTCACGGCGCAGCCGTGAAAATATCAATGATATCCATGTG
>CAJVPQ010000200.1:0-34718 GCA_910591825.1 Funneliformis caledonium
AATTTATAATACTGGCCAAAGTTAATTTTAACCGGTTAATTAACCGGTTAACAAATATTTTAACCGGTTATTAACCGTTTAAAGAATTTTCGGCCGGTTCCAACCTCTAGCTGGTTCGTTCACATTTTCTGCATTATAAATGTATTCAATTATTAAAACTTTAAATTTTATCACAAATTTACTGCGCCACAGGCATATCGATATGAATTTTGTTGATCCCTAAAAAAAAAATTTCGTCTAAATCCGTAGCGTTTAAAATAAATAAAAAAAATTTTCGCCTCCGTAGTAAAAAAAAATAAATTTCAAAAAATGTCACTACCAAAATAAATTTTTAAAAAATAAATAGAACCTAAAAAGATCAAGAATTATTAGAATTTAACTTTTTATAATAATTTTATATATAAAAGTGCTATAAATCTGGTTAAAAGATTTCTTTACCTGGTTAAAATAGTCGAACTTCGATTTAAGAATTCTTGGAATTTACGCTATAGAATTTGCAACCACCAGTAATATCTAAAAATCGATTAACCTATATTGGGACAATTGTTATCATGCCGGTATTTTGATTAGGCAATTTTCAGCCCTCGCGTTGCGTTACATGCAGATCATCGAAATAATTATATCATATTTAATAGCTATATTTGGTATCATTACCAAAGTTGCTTTCCGATCACTCTTTCATAATATAAAGCAAAATGCAAATCGAAAATAATTCAAATGAGTCGATTAATTCGATTGAAGAATATATTTTAAGTAAAAATATCAAATTCTATGAATACAAACTTTTTAGCAATTTTCAAAAGATAGGTACAGGTAGTATTGGAAAAGTCTATTGTGCAAATTGGAAAAGTTCAAAACAACCTCTCGCTTTA
Organism: Funneliformis caledonium; assembly: GCA_910591825.1. Taxonomy (NCBI): domain Eukaryota; kingdom Fungi; phylum Glomeromycota; class Glomeromycetes; order Glomerales; family Glomeraceae; genus Funneliformis; species Funneliformis caledonium. Next base: position 873 of record CAJVPQ010000200.1, read on the forward strand.
AAATCATTTCATAACTTTAATAATGTCACTGTTAAAGAACTTATTCGGGAGGTATTTAATGATAAAATATCTATTTGATCTATTTGATATAAATTCATTTATATTTATCAAGCTAAAATTAATACTCGATAATAATTTAGCTTGAACATCAACGGAAAGTTGAAATGCATAGCAATATCATCCGCTTTTTGGGGATTACATCATCAAAACTAGGTATATATTGAGGTTAATTACAGCTTTCTATTGACTTATCTATTGTATATTGAACTCATTTTTATTTATAATTTTTTGTAAAAAAAAAAAAAAAAAAAGAAAATGAATTGAAACATTATTGGTTAGTAATGGAATATGCAGATGATGGTACGCTTAGAAACTATTTGAAGGATAATTTTGATAAGCTTGCTTTGGGAGATAAATACAACTTGGCATTCCAGTTGGCTTGTGCTGTATCGTATCTACATGATGAAGGAATTGTACATAATGATTTGGTAACCTTATAATTAATTTATTTATTATGAACATTTCTTTTTAATGATTTGTTTTTATATTCATAGCATTCAGGCAATATATTAATCCATCAAGGTGTTATTAAAATATCAGGTTGCGGTTTATCAAAAAAAATTGAAGCAGCAACTAATCTGTCAAAAGTTTTTGGTGTAATTCCTTATATTGATCCTAAAAATTTTATCAGAAAAAGAAAAGATGACAATACATCGCAACTATGTATACTAAACGAAAAGAGTGACGTTTATAGCGTTGGTGTGCTTTTGTGGGAACTATCAAGCGGTCGTCCTCCTTTTCATGTTAAAAATGAAATGTACGACGTTGGTTTGGCTATAGAAATTTTACAAGGACTTAGAGAAAGTATCGTTCCTGGTACATCTGAAGATTATGCAAAAATTTATACTGGTAAATATATTTTATTTAACGAATATGAATTTATATTTACAGTCAATAAATTTTTTTATATACTTTTAGAGTGTTGGGATAACGAGCCAGAAAATCGTCCGGCCATGAACAAAGTGGTTGATGAATTAAATGCAATTATTACCAAAACAAACATAATTGATTATGATAAAATGAATAACAATGAATCAAATATTCAATTATCTGAGCAACTTTACTTGAATGATATTAATGCTTCTTATATTAACAATTCATTTCATGGGGAATTATCTCGAATGATTCAAAATTTTAATCAAATGAATGCAAAAGAATTAGAATTGAATAATGAAGCAGTTATTGTTTATGATGATACTATTGTTAGTTTACAAATTACAGATCGTAATAAGGATGACATATTAAATTCCTTAGGTGGATTGCAAAGATATCGAAAACTGACAAAATTGGATTGTAGAAATTCTCAAATAAATATCCTATCAACATTACCCAACTCCTTAACGGTACTTGATTGCTCTTCTACTCAAATAACTATCCTACCAACATTACCCAACTCCTTAACGCTACTTGATTGTTCTTCTACTCAAATAACTATCCTACCAACATTACCCAACTCCTTAACGGAGCTAAATTGCTCTGGTACTTCAATAACTATCCTACCAACATTACCCAACTTCTTAACAGAACTTTATTGCTTTGATACTCAAATAACCATCCTACCAACCTTATCCAACTCCTTAACGGAACTAAATTGCTCTGGTACTTCAATAAATATCCTACCAACATTACCCAAGTCCTTAACGGTACTTGCTTGCTCTTCTACTCAAATAACTATCCTATCAACATTATCCAACTCCTTAATGATACTTAATTGCTCTTCTACTCAAATAACTATCCTACCAACATTACCCAACTCCTTAATGGGACTTGATTGCTCTACTACTCAAATAACTATCATACCAACATTACCCAACTCCTTAACGGGACTTGATTGCTCTTCTACTCAAATAACTATCCTACCAACATTACCCAACTCCTTAACGGGACTTGATTGCTCTAATACTCAAATAACTATCCTACCAACATTACCCAACTCCTTAACGATACTTAATTGCTCTCGTACTCAAATAACTATCCTACCAACATTACCCAACTCCTTAATGGAACTTGATTGTTCTTTTACTCAAATAACTATCCTACCCTTATTACCCAACTCCTTAATGGAACTTGATTGCTCTAATACTCAAATAAATATCTTACCAAATTATCCTAACTCTGTAACGCAACTCAATTACTCTAATACTTTAATAACTATCCTACCACCTAAAGAAAGTGGAAACAAAGTTGTTGATGAATTTATCAGATATTCACGAAATAATATATTTAGTCAAATGGAATTTGTTCCTTATGATCAATTCGAAGATGTTCAATTTATTGTTGAGGGAGGATTTAGCAAAATCTATAAAGCTAAAAGGTGGATACGGGAAGGTTATATAACAGTTGCCCTAAAACAACTAATAAATTCGAAAAATATTTCTACTAAAGAATTAAATGAGATATTGATTTAATTTAATAACATACTTATTACAATATGACATACTTATATTTTCATTTATAATTTAGCTTTGGAGATATCTGGACCTTAATATTGGATCTCTTATGTCTGATTATATAAATAAATATTATGGAATCACTCATGATCCTATTTCCAAAGATTATGTAATAATCATGAAATATTGTGAATCAGGTGATTTAAGACGTTATCTAACAGAACATTTTTATGATCTTAAATGGTGGAATAAGTTAGATTTATTGAATCAAATTATTAAAGGTCTTGAATATATTCATGATAAAGAAATTCTTCATCGGGATTTTCATAGTGGAAATATCCTTTGTTATGGACATGGTAAAATTCTAATAGGTGATTTAGGAATTAGCAAATCCTTGAATGAATTAGCAGATGATACTGATCACAATGGTGATAAAATTTATGGTATTATTCCTTATATTGCTCCAGAGGTTTTTCTTGGACAAAGTTATACTTCAGCCTCAGATATCTATAGTCTTGGTATGATTATGTGGGAGTTGATGACAGGTAGAAGGCCTTTTTGGGATCAAGATTATGATACAGAACTTATTATTAGAATATGTGACAATATACGTCCTCCAATTGTTACAGATGCACCTGATGGTTATATCGAATTAATGAGAAACTGTTGGAATTCTGACCCAAATAAAAGGCCAACAGCTAATTATTTAAAAGAAAAAGTTGATAGTATGGCAAAAATTGAATTTACTAATTTTTGTAATGGAAATAAAACAAAAATTGTATTATCATCAGATATTGGACCTATAGCTATGAATCGTTCAGGAGCAGTTTATAAAAGTAGATTATTAAGCAATATGTCAAGATCTACAATACTCTCAAAAAGCCAATCCGTTACATTAGGTGATTATAATAATATTGTTATTTTACATTTTATTTGGATTAAAAAAATTAATGAAAATTTTATTATATTTTTATAGATTCATTTGTTAATTATCAAAAAAATATTATATCTTTTAATGGTACATATTTTATCATTGATCAGTTTTTTAATTTTAATTTATTAATTATTATATTTTATTTTAATTTTTTTTTGGAAAATAAAAGATAAAAAAAAGATTACGAATGAATTAATTGATGATAACAAAAGCAATAAAAAAAGTAGATTATCTTATAATGGTATTTATTTTACTTACTTTTGTTCAAATTATTTATTTCTATACGGTATATTAGAATTAAGCGGAATCTATATATTCGATATTTTTTTGTACTAATAATAACAAAAAATATGTACATATAATAAAATATAATTAAAGAGTCTAATGAAGGTAATGTGATTATGTAATGTTCACATTAATTATATTTTATAACTAAGTTGTATATTTATACATTTAGAATATTTAACCAGAGAAATGGATCTAGATATTAATACTTCGGAATTTAAGTCTATCGACTAAAACTTTGCATCAAAATTTTTCTGATATGACTAAAATTATTTAACCTATATTTTCATGTATACCAAAATGGTTAAAGTCGTGTTTTACTTTCCTGTTGCGAGAGGATAAAGAGTTCGAAACCATAATCCTTCCTTCATTCAATTTTATTAACATCGATTAAGTTTATTTGTAAGATCAAGATAGAAAGAAATTAAATTGGTGGCTTTCATACCCAATTGAACTGAGCTGATGAATTTCAGAAATAAACATAGTCCCAGATTCTTTTTTTTTTTTTTTCGCAAATCTCATCTTAACAAATGGCAAAAGTCTTATGTTTGATTTTTACTTTCGACAGGATTTTAGTATATGGTTTCATCTTTTGACTACTTTATTGATTAAAATTTTTAATTTTACTTCTAATATTTTCAATTGAATTTTGATATTCTTCACACACTTATTTATAAATTGGTACAATTAAAGTAATTTGGCAAGTCTGAAGTTGATGTAACTCCATATAACGTAAAAAAAAAATAATTTAAAGGGATGTGGATGCTCTGTTCTCACATACTTACAAAAAAACTTTTTATTAATAATTTTAAAGGATTCTAAATCAAAATCGTTGTTATATAGTAGCGCGCATGGAAATTTGATGAAATTATTGTAGGTATAATTTTAAAAAAAACTTTGATGTTGAAACAAAATTATTTACACAACATTTTTTTTCAATCGCTCGAGAGAATATAAAAGTGCATACACATAATTCCTAACTATAATTCTTTATTCTTCAAGGATATCTATATATTTTTCTCGCAACAACTTTAGCATTGTTAATTTCACCAACTTTAATAATTAATAGATAACTTAAAATAAACCGTATTAATTTCATGATTGTAATATTTATATTATTTCTGATCTCTTAGTAGTAAGAAATTAAATAATTACACGGCCACATATGATAATTATACTTTGGCCGTGGAGTAATTAGCAACAGCGAAAGTTTAATTATCTGAACCGGATAATTGTAACTTCACGGGTAATCGCCAATAACTCCACAGTTACTATGAGCAATGCATTGATTGGTGGATTTTGCCACGAAGTGGCAAAATATCCATCATGCATTGCTTACCGTGAACTATGAAGTAATCTTTATAACCCGTGAATTTACTATCAATAATAAAAGTTACGATAAAAAATAAAAAATATCATTATTTTACAAGAAAATTTTCGGACTGTCGGATTAACATAAAAATTCATTAAAAGAATCAACGAGTTTGAAATAAAAATTTTTTCAAAGATAAATTTAAAGTTCTTGATAAGGAAATAAAAATAATTTACCCTTGTCTCACTATAGGTTAATCGAAGGCATGATCCAACTTTTTTTATCACCCATCCATCTTGTTTTTATAGGCCAGGTTTTAAATTAAAAAATATAAATATTGCTTGAAATAGGAAATTTTGTCACCGAAAGTTTCCGAAAATCGACAAGTCGAGAAGACTCTGACATTTTCTTGTGTAACCAATGTCCATCGAATTTTAGTTATATAAGCTGTAAAAACTAATATAAATAGAACATTATTTCGGACCAACGTAAAAAATAAAATTATTTTCATTCAATTTAAATTTCAAAAATTTTATAATGACTGCACAATTTTTTACTAAATTAAGCCAAAATTTTATCGAAATGTTAGAGGATAACGAATATTATGATCTTACAATTGAAGTCGGAGAAGATCCAAATGTGAAAATATTCCGTGCGCACAGGATCATTTTGTGTTACCGTTCTCCATTTTTCCGACGAGCTTTGGCTTCCAAAAGTGATGGAGTACTGGCTCATATTAACTTACCAAAAATTTCATCAGAAACCTTTCAAATCATCTTGAAGTACGTGGTTTTTTAAATCCATGTTATTTACCTTTTTTTGCGCTTAAAATTTTCGTCTTTAAATTTAAAATTTTTAATGATTTATTTAGGTACATTTATGGTGGGGTTATTTTATTAAGTGAACATGAAGCTTCAGATATTTTAAAAGTGTTGACGGCTGCTGATGAGCTTCATCTTCAAGAGCTAGTTGAATATTTACAGAAATATTTCATCGAAAATAAAGTTGAATGGATTGAACAACATTTTGAACTTACCTATAGGATGAGCTCTAAATCTAATTCATTGTTGGTACTTCAACAGTTTTGTACAGATTTTATGGTCAAATCACCAGAAACGGTATTTAAATCACTTGATTTTGCTTCACTTCCTGAAATTACTTTAATTTCACTCGTTAAAAGGGATGATTTACAAATGAAAGAAGTTGAAATTTGGGAGCATGTATTAAATTGGGGACTTGATAAGAATCCCAAACTCTATCCTGATCCTTTGACCTGGTCAGATGATGATTTCAAAAAGATGGAAAACACTTTACAACATTGTTTACCCTTAATTAGATTTTTTAGCATGTCCTCTGAAGAATTTTTTCAAAAGGTTCATCCATATAAAAAACTTTTGAAACCCCAACTTTATGAAGAATTATTAAGATCTTATTTAGATCCTAAAAGTGCGTCAACCATTAATAATTCGCTTCTTACTCGTAGAAGTGTCGGTGGAATGATTGATACAATAATCGTCAATTCAAAAATTGTTTCCGTAATTTCAGGGTGGATTGATAAGGTAGATATTCGAAGCAAGATCAATTATTCAAATGAGTTGAATTTATCATGCAAATTTAAATTATTATTAAGAGGTAGTCGGGATGGGTTTACACCTAAAAAGTTTCATGAATTATGTAATGATATACCTCGTACAATTACATTCATCAAAGTAAAAGGAACAGAAGAGATTCTTGGAGGATATAATCCTTTGATATGGGAGAAATCTAATAGTTATGAATGTGCTCAAACAAATGATAGTTTCATATTTTCATTTAAGTCGAAGGATTTTAAAAGTCCAATTTTAAGTCATGTGATTAATACAGATAACGCTATATTGTATCATGAGAATTGCGGTCCTTCATTTTATCATGATCTTTGTATAGCAAATCTTAATGGTGAAGATCATGATTTCGATATTAATTATTGTAGCAAAGATGTATATGAAAAAAGTATAAGGGAAACAGATGAACAATTCTTAATAGAGGATTATGAAGTATTTCAAATTTTGAAGGATAAAACTTAATAATTAATGCTTTGTTAAATTTTAGTAATTTCGTCTATCAAATTTCAAAATTAGATATACAATAAATAACATTTGAATTTAATGTTCTAATAATCTAATTCATGCTTATTGCTAAAAATAATTACTTTTAAATTAAGCATTGTAATTATTAAATTAGCTAAATCCAAACTTTAAAATGTTACAGTCTATAAACATTTGAAACACCACATGAAAGAAACTATTATAGTTTAAAGTAATGATTTACGTGAAAAAGAATTTTTTTTATTTATGTAACTTGTACTTAAAACGTTTATCAGTGCGGTGTTTAATTTGCTTTTTTATGAATATGATCTACCTCAGAAGATTGATTTATTCATCAGTATTTAAAGATCAGTGAAACCGATGATCGAATATTAAATTTAAATAAAAGCAAGACCAGTCAATCTCGATCTTCGGTTTTCATAATATAATATTTGAAGATGAACATGCAAGTCGCCTTGTGAATATTTTTTATAATACAATAAATCAAAATGCCTCTAATAAAAATTCCAGACCAGTGAATCAAATTTGGTAATTTACTGTATATACAATGTAGATCTTGAGGTTACTTAAATTGTTTAAAATATTTTTTATTTATCCGAAAATTTCGGATTGGTCCGAATTGCGGTGCTGCAAAAAATAATAACTCTCGGATCCAGAATAATAAATTCCGAATTCAATAATACTTCCATGATTTTTCTTTTTCTTTCTTTTTCCTTTTTCTTTTCCTTTATTTTTTTTTGTTCGGTAATTTAAATTCGTTATAAAAAATTTGCGAAAAATAATGATTCACAATTATGGTGTTTAATCGTCTTTGCCACGGGGATAAGTTATAACCCTCGTGATCCTGCAGTGATAAGCAAAATACTCAACAAAGCTGTAGTTGATAGATGGCATTACATCCGGGTGTACAAAACCTTTGGAAATGTTTACAGACAAATATCGGAGATACCAAAAAAAAAAAAAAAAAAAATCAGGTGTTATAGCATGAGATGATATTGATACCGAGAAACCATTCAATGGCATCCCGTGGTTTCAACCTTTGTTATGATGGTTCCTTAAAATCATCAGATTTCCGTCATAGTCACTCGCAAAGTCCTTCCTCAAATCCACCTTTACATTAATGATAAAATGATCGTGAACTAACAATAAACTGATCTTGGAAAATTTATCGTTTCTGATGGAAATGGACATGGAAATATGGGTCCTCGTATAATTTATTTTGTACCATGCGCATGTTCTAGAACGTGTTTGACACCAATTAATTTATTTTTTTGTGTAATACCAATCGAATTATCTATTTATTAACTGACGTGAGGCATGATTTTTCAATAAATAAACTTAAAAATAAACATTATTTAGATTATGCTATAGAAAACAATATTGCAGAAATTACTAAATATCCCAAGCTTCAAAAAAAAATTTTTTTTTCTTATTTCAATTATAAAGACAATTTCATTTGTGTATATGAATACATATCTGCTAAAGGTTTGGCATATAGTTTTTATTCATTGGTCATCACAAGAAATTTTCTTTTTATGTCGTTTAAATTCCATGCAAAGAACCTAATCCTTCTTACCATAGCGATAGATAAGTATCAGTAATGAAAATATAAAAAGATAAAAGTTAATAGTAATACAATTATCGCTCAAATGCTAAGTTTGGATGATTAATATTTCTCTCATCGTACAAATATTAGAAATCATCTTACAATAATAATTAGTCATCATACAGATATTAATTGTATTATAATCAATGTTGTATGATTTCGCGTGTGAATTTTTTCATGGACTGGTCGAAAGCGAAAATTACAATAAATTAAACATTTAGAGTTGAAACACAATTTGATTGATTTAATTAATAATAAAATCGTTGAGCCTACCGTTTTTATCATAAAGAAGGAAAAAATATTGTGCTAATTGAGAATCATCAGATGTTTTTTTATTTTATAATGATTGGTTGCATGAAATCCAATTATTAAGATTTTTTGACAACGACCATTATGAACGATATTCATTAATTGCATAATTAATTGAACATGACGTTCATCACAAGATTCATTTCGCAACTAGAGGAAATTAAGGTCTGGGCTCACAATTTTAAACTGTATTATCCTCCCCCTTATTCTACGATATCAAATAAAATGAAGACAAACTTATTAAATGACTCAAAATTTATGAACTGTTTGATTTTTGATTTTATTTATTTTTTGAAACTATCCTCAATTATTTATTTTGGTTACGTCAAATTAACGTCCAATAAAAAAAAAAGGATAAAATAGAATTTAAATCACAAAATTAATATTTTCGGGTGGTTCGTTTTTTTGTCTCTCTTTGTAAAACATTTATCCTAAATAAGGGTGGTGTCACAGCAAATTTTAAATTTTTAATTTATGCATTAAAAAAATTTTATTTATTTATTTTTATTTTTTTGTGGAATTCTCGCAAAAAATAAGGTTCAATGTAATAGGAAAATTTAAAAACAATAAAAAATTAACTTTTAAAAGTAAACGTTTTACAGAATAGATGAAACAAATATACGTGCAGGGAATCAAGTTTTTTTTTTTTTTTTTTTCCATCATAAGGGATCCAAAAAAGTTGATACGTCATTATTTGTTATTTGTTGAATCGCAATCAAACGGGTTCAAAAATAAACCTATCGTTCATAAAAATTATTTTCCCAACTCTTTCAGGAACGGCGCGCGGTAATTCCGAAATTATTCCGAACTCATTCCTTAACAAGTATGAATCTTCATAAAGATTACCGGAAAATCATGGTTCAGCAGAAATAACTGGATAGATCTTGAAATAACACAAAAAAACGCGGCACTTGTGATTCAAATAATAAACGTGTTATCTTGAATATCGTTTCCTTTTAAGCAAATCTCTCTTCTCGCCTAACGGAAATTATACCCCGTACAGATGCAGATGTTGACAGAATGCATATAAATATAGTATAAAAAATCAATGATTTTCATTTTTCCTAACATTTCCCCCCAAAATTTATTTATTAAAAAAAAAAAATATAAAAAAAAAAAAAAAAAAAATAATAAAATAAAATTTGTCCCTAATGCAAATATGGGCGCATGTGCTTCTAAAGCAGTAAAATGTAATGAAAAATGGATAGATGAAATTCCTTTTGATGAATCAACCACTCCTTATAGATATATAAATGGTAGAAGATTTCATATGGATGAAACGATTAAATATATTTTCCCTAATGATGAAGAAGGAATTGAAAAATTAGAATTACAATATTATTTACTTAAAGAGTATTGGAGAACCTGTTATACTTCTCCCATAACTCCTATATTATCCGCTGGCGGTGGTCGTGTTCTAGACATTGGGTGTGTATATTTTTTGAACCTTGGTTTAAAAAAATTTATGTTGTTTCTAATTTCCTTTGCTCGTTCGTTCGTTCGTTTCTAGTTGCGGTACTGGATCATGGATAATGGACCTAGCGGCCGAATATAAAGCAACAATATTTATTGGACTAGACATATCCCCCGTGTTTCCACAACACGTCAAACCTAGAAACGCTTCGTTTGTACAATATAACATTCTTAATGAACTACCTTTTCCTGATGATACCTTTGATTATGTGCATCAATCACTTTTATCCACATCATTCACGGCATCGCAATGGCAGGATGTATTATTAGAAATCGTGAGAGTAACGAAACCCGGAGGATGGATAGAATTCCTAGAATATGATTATGTTCTACATAACGAAGGCCCAATTATAAAGCGATTAAATGCTGGAATGACTTCATTTTTCTTATCGCAAGGTTTAATTCCGAATATCAGCAAGCATCTTCCGGAACTTATGCGATCAAATGATCAGTTAATGGACGTTCGTTGTGAGAAAAGGTCGGTTCCACTTGGAGGTTGGGGTGGAAGTTTGGGTTCGGTGGTACGTATCATTTCTACTAACATATTAATTTTATTTTAATTTTAATCTTATTTATTTTAATGAATTTTATTTTCACAAATGACAGTCACTTGAAGTTTTTGTCATAGAATTATCAGCACTTCGAGATAATTTGCAGCCGGTAATGGGTTTAAACGACCAACATTACGATGCATTAATCGAGGGTTTTGTTTCGGAGGCTAATAAATTTAAATCCTACATAAACACTTTTCGGTTTTACGTCCAAAAAGTGATGTAAATTATTGTATATCTTTGTATTTTATGGTATCATAAAAAAAAAAAAAAAATTTCGAATAAATAAAAAAAAGTCAATCGAGTAAATTAAAGCTTTTTACGCTTAAATCATTCTAGATATTTTCACAGTATTTGGATAAGGTCATATTGGAGAAAAAAAGATCCTAAACTCGAAGTCTGTGAACTTAAACTCGAAAATCTCAGTTATGTTTATGTTCTTCCAAAAAAGTTCCTCACTTGATCAAAACGAAGAAATTTTGTTTATCGTGATCACGCATTATCATGATTTTAAGGAACTGAAACCGTAAAACGCACAAGTATCATTCAACTGTTGCATCACATAATTTCTCTTTAAGAACAAACGACGCAAAAGATTTCTATGACGGAAACTATACAATATAAGTATCCCTCCTAGAATGTAATCGTCAAATCAAATTTTATAGGTAACCTATGACCTTATTAGCTACGCATGCGAAGAGATGCATACGTGAATTTTAATTTTCGCGAGAATTTGATTATATTATTATTAATTTAAATGTTCTTTAAAGTAATATACATATTATGATAAGAAAGTAATTACGAGCGGAAATTTACAAAGGAATTCTAAAACTTCGCGTCAATTTTACCATTATTGGATCGAATATTTACAACGCCACTTAATTCATTATTATTAAAATCACCAACATCACCATTTGCTGTACTCGTGATTTCATGATTGTTTTCTATTTTAATTTGTCCAGTAGATTTTATATCATAATGTCCATTAAATGAATTATTCTATAAAATAGAAAAAAAAAATTTTTATTTTTACAATCGGCAAACAGCGTCGTGTAAAGGGAAGGAAAATGTTATGAAAAATACTTACAAATCCGACAGAGATATCAGAATGAACTGAACTTATATCAACGTTGGGACTTTTAATATCTTTTTCAATATTTATACCTAAATTAATATCTCCTTTTGAAGTCATAACTTTAACATTAGATTGTCCAGGACTCACTAAATTATTATCACCTAAATCTTTTTTAATGTCCAAATTTAATTTTATATTTCCACTTTTGGTTTCGAGATTAAAATCATTTTGCATTGATTGAATTAAATTTCCATTAATATTTCCACTTAGGGTTACAACTGATAATTGGTTCGCTAGTAAACTGTTATCAAATGAAACATCACCATCTGAAGTCTCTAAATGAATCGGGTTTGAATAAGGAACCGAATTATTCGCAAAATTCGTGTTAAATCTGTTGGAATTAATTAGCGAGGTCGCATTATTTTTAATTTGTGGTAATGTTAACTCTAATCTTACCACGACACATTTTGGTGGAATTGTCAAATATCCCAACCATGCTAGTTTTTTTGAATTTGGAAATGATTCTCGTAACTGTAGGAATTCGAAAATAATTAATTTTAAATATCTTTGTTATCGTGAAAAAGGAGGATCGAATATTAGAAGTGTACTTACGATTTGTAAATTAAAAGTGGAATCTTGAAATATCGATTTCGTAAAAGCCTTTGTGTAGGTTAGCGTTGCAAGTTTAACAGATAATGTAGCATTATTATCGTTAGGCTCGACGTTTTGTGACACGAGAATTTCGCCATCCTATAAGTTATGTGTATATACAGTATAAGCATTTTAAAATTTAAATGAAACGCGCGTGTATCCACTTTTTACCTTGACATTGTTAAAATCTTCAATATTAAAATTGTTATAAAGATTCGGATCATATGATATTATTTCTGGTTCTATTAATTCAATGTGCTTCGATAAATGATCACAATTTTGATAACAGACTATGATTACGACCTAATAATTTTTTTTTTTTTTTTTTTTTTTGAAAAAAAAAAATTAAGTTTTTACGAAAAAAAAAAAAAAATAATAAATAAAAAAGAACATGAATAAATTATATTTATAACCTACCCCATAAATTAACCCGAGTATTAATAAAATAATGGTGGTCCATATCAATATAATTCTCGTCAGACAACCACAAGCTTTTTTACGTTGTACTGTATGTATACAAAGGAAGGTCAAAAGGAACGGTCAGCCAAAAGTTATAATCAATTATAAATTACAAATCACAAATCAAAGATAATTACATTTTGTATCACTATTGGTGGTTATGTCGCTAGCTTCTTTATCGTGGGTAATACAAGAATCGTCATTCATATCGCCTTTCATATCGTCTTTAAACGTTTCATCGTCATAGCCATTTATCGCAACACTAGTTTTTACTTGGTCCGATATATTTCGTTCAGTTTCTTTATCTTGTTCTTCATACTTTTTGACAGCGGTTTTGATTTGCGCTGGATAATCAATAAATTTAAATGACATTCTTAATATAAATCTTTTAGGACCGAGGAAAAAAAATGGTTTAGTTACTACGGAAAATTAGTGATTCGTCTTTAATTAAAAAGAATAAAAAGAATTGAACCTAAAAAAAAAGAAGAAAAAATTTCAATTTATATAAAAGAAATAAAAAAAATTTTTTTTTTCAATGAAAAATGTACGAGTTGTTGTAAGTGTGCATTATGCTGCTTGTTACCTATCTAAATAATTTTAAAGTTGCTAATCCTAATTTAGAGAAATTTTTATAACTTTTTTTAAAAAAAAAAAAAATAAAATAAATATATTATTCAATGTGTATTTATAATTTTCGTCACGCAAAGGGTTATGTTATGGCAGCACACATGCAAAGCACGCTTTTTTATTTTACTTTTTGGTTGCACCGATTATCATCAATTAGAATTCAACACTTTACTCCTGAGGATGAACAACTATAGGGTTTTATTTGACGTTTTTTTTTTATTCTTTTTCGTTTAAAATTAATTCATTTTAATGTTCATTTTAATGGTTTGGTTTTTTTTTTTGTCAAAAACGGATAAATTCCAGAAACAATGGTTTTTTTCACTGGATCGGCAAGTTAGAAACAAACAGAGGGAGGGATAAACGATTTTCCAACACCCACTTTCGTGCCACTATTTTTGTTTTTTGAGCCTAACCATAAAAAAGGATTATAAATAAATTTGAAATTTCTTAAAGTTGACTTAAGGGGAGTCAATCTGTACGATGATGACATTTATTTAATTACTATGCCAAGACTACGCCTTTACGAATATTGTTTCTTTATAAAGTAATTTATTTATAAATCAATTCGTACTAAAATTACAAAATAAGCATATTTATTTTATAACAGATTGAAAATTCTAAACGAATATATTTTAAAATCTAACTTCAACATCACCGCTTGTGGACTGGACAATCAGAAATCCTTGTGAATCTAATGATCCAATTCTACCTAATCCATTATGATCTTTATCATTCCCAACATTGAGATCGATGTTACCTGATGTAGTCTTAATTTCATATTGTCCTTCGAATGAATGTTGCTAAATTTGATAAAGAATAAAATTAAAAAATCTTTTAAATTGAATTAATGTATCTAAAGAAAATCTTACCAAATTTAATTCAACATCCCCACTTGTGGAATTGATAGTAATTTGACTATCAGTAATTCCACTAGCCAATAGAATATTTGCGTCAATATCTCCACTTGTCGCAGTGACATCAATAACAGGCTTAACGATGCCATTTGAAACATTTAATTGCAAATCAATGTCTCCATTGGTGCTTTTCAATCCAATTCTTGGACTCGTTCCGCCTACCATGTTAGCAATCACATTGGTGTTGGCATAAACGCTAACGTCAATGTCGCCACTTGTTGACTCGATATGTACTTCGTTTCGTACCGATGTGATTGAACCTTTTATATCTCCACTACTGGTTTGGATCGATGCGCTTGTTATTAAAAGATTTTCAATGTCAACGTCGCCGTTTGTAGTTTTAAAATTTATTGGGTAGGGGTATGGAATTGAGTTTATTGTATTTTGTAGGAATTTAACATTAAAAATATTTGAATTAACATTTATTGGCGATAAATTCGTTAATTTTTGAGGTAAAATCACTTCAACTCTGATCACAACACATCTGGGTGGAATACTCAAGCCTGGTATCCAAGATCGATCTTTTTTCTATATATATAAAAAAAAAAAAAAAAATAAAATTTAATTTTTTTTTCCGCGATAAAAATATTAACAACAAAAATGATATAAATGTTATTACGAAATTTATGTTGTAAGCAGTAGGCGTAATGCTTGTCTCAAATTGAACATCAGAACTTTGTGTTGAAATAACATGAATTTGAATTGTTGTATTCGTGGCTAGAGCATCATTTGCTTGCGTTATCAAGAGTTCATGATCTTTAGAATAATCCTGTTTATTTTACAAGAAATAAAAATTTATTTTTAGCGTCCTAAATACTTTAGAATTTAATTTAATTTCTACTTACATAAAAATAACCAATGCCTTCAACATTCAAGGTTGAGATTGTGCTTGGGTCATAAGATATGGTAGTTGGAGTTGTGGCATCTAATTTAGCATGGTAATCGCGACATAATTTATAGTTGGCTAATCGCACAAACTGTATGATATGAAATTCTACGAATGTTAATGAATAATTTTATAATTCATTTTTCATAAATAAATAATATTTACCATATGAATAAATCCTATAATCAAATAAATTGCAGAAATTATCATTAAAATTTTTGGGGTACAACAAACTAAGCATTTGTTACGGCTACGCGTCACATGATCTAATGTACGGTACATAATTTATTCAATGATTAACGTCCATTTAAAGTTTTTTTATTTAAAACGATTTTGTTACCTTTATTATTTATAGCTGCGGGTACACTTTTTTTATCAAGTCCATTATTCGAAATTACTTGATTATTTTGTAACTCTCTTTGATTACATTCATATCTACTCTCATTATTATGTTGTTGTTGAGAAGGAAACTTTCCATTAGTATTAATTGTTGTTGATTGTTTGGCAGAATCTTTCAAATTTGTTGGGTTCATTTTTCCTAACGAGGGTTTGCAGTGCGTATTGTAAGAAATAATTTGAACAATTTTACTTTTACGTTTACTTTTTATATTTTGTTATGATATTGCCAAGTTTTATTTATTTACGATCTATTCCACTTTTGATTTCAGAAACAGGCTAAGATAATTAGCCAAGCGTGATTCAACAATCAAATTTCAATTACCAGGTAAACATTTATTACAAATAAACTTTTTTTAGCCCGAGGCCCGATCTAGTACTTTTGAACAATCATGTAATTAAACTTCCTTTGAGAAATCTTAAAAAAAAAAAAAACAAAAATACAAATAAAGAATTTCTATAAAAACGTTATAGAAAGCGTGCCAAGACAATAAACAAAAAAAAAAAAAAGAAATCTTTGTTATTTGCTTTATAATTGAACAATGACGCAGAAGATTGTCTTGGCAACAATTTTTTTTTTAATTGCTATACCTTGAATGAAAATAAAAATAATCTACTGCGTTCATAGACGTTATTATTCAAAATGCAAAAAAAATAATAATTCTATATTATCAAATGGTTATTATTGCACATATTAACGAGGAAATAATAATCGGGAGTGGGTAAATAACATCCCGTCTAATATCATTACACATTGAATTTTCCATATAGAATAAAATTATTCTATTGATTTATGATATTTGTAAATTTGGAAATATTTGTGGCAAAATTTTTTGTTTCAGCTTTAATTACCGATTTGAGAGGAAATTTTTTTCGAAGACAATTTTAATCTACAGAGTTAGTAAATCATTTACAGTAGATCATTACTCTATGATCAAGTTTAATGTACGTTCTATAAAAAGGTTCAAATTTTTTTTTTTACTCGAATTTCTTTGTATGATCGATTTTTAAAGTTCATTTTTATGAATTCGTTGTGGCCATGATGCATGCATATTTCTTTGTGACACTCAAATATTGTGACATACAGGCTATTGAATATTCATGAGTATTCATTTCAATTATTCAACATACTATTGTAGGAATCCATCGAGAAGCGATGGAAACTGTTCAAACGGTTTCCTCTTGGTGATTGGTGATCGCCACATTCCTCAATGGATATATATGCAAAGAAATCTTTTAAATTTTAAATTTTGTAATTGAACTTTTGTAGGATTATTAGCCTAAAATTAATTCTGCGTTGTTTCCGATTTCAATTCACGCTTGGTCAAAAATGCTTCATTGTAATTATATTATTGAGTTTGTAGTGATGCAAGCAATATCTCAAAAAAAAGAAGTCTGAAGTCCGGATAATATAGCGCCACAAAAATTTAAAATAAAAAAGGAATTGGCATAAGCTTAAAAAATAATCAAAACCAAATATATAAATTAAAATTTCATATTTTGATCAATTAAATTGTTAATATTAACCGGTTTGTCAAACTGTTGTGACTGAAATTGATTTTCGTCTGAAGTTGGAATTCAGACGATCTTCGAGCGTCTGAAATTGATTTTCGTCTGAAATTGGAATTCAGACGATCTTCGAGTATCAATTCAGAAAACAAAAAGGGGTGTCTGAAATTGGAATCTCAATTTCAGACGCTCGAAGATCGTCTGAAAGACGAAAATCAATTTCAGTCACAACAAAACGACCGTTGAACGATTTAAGTTCGTGTATTGTGACCCTTGACTTACAAATATCGCATTTTCTTGATCTGCTTGAATATTCCATTTATTTAAATCACTATCCTAAATAAAGTAATCTTAATCAAATGAAATCATGCTACCAAATTATATTATTTATATTTGAATTAATTTGTAACTCTTTGCATAAAATTTTATATTGTAAATCCTTAGATTTTTCATTCCAGTATTATTGTCTTTATTATTCTGATCAAATTTATACCTTTATAATTTACCTTATAATGACACTATTTAGATTGTTAACGATGCAAGCAATCTCAAAAATACTATTCCTTACAATGTATGTATAGTAATTTTAGCTTTCATCTTTTTAAACCCTAATTACATACGATGCTTTTATTATCTCAACTTCTATATCGATCAATCTTTAATTTTCAAAATTTGAATCTTTTTAACACCCTTTCTGGTATATCAGTCCTTTTTTTCGCATCTTCTATGCCTTTGAATTCTCTCTTAGTCATAATTGTATTTCACCAATTCCATACACCGACAGGAGATCTCTGCGACTTGCCTTATTAATGTTCAAAGGACCTACATTAGCGTAAGCATGTGCCCTACCAGAATAAGGACCGAAATATTTGTCCCAATTGGACGCGTCTACAATTCCAGAGTTTTTTGGTAGTTTGAAATCCAAACAATTTGTGGTTATAAACAAAATAAACAAGTCTTTACTCGATGCAGACTTCTTACGAGAGAATTCACTTTCCATCTTTTGTATTGATGGACTTCGTTCGGTTTTCCTAACTTTAAATTAACATCTAGCCCAAGTAACGTATCACCATATGGCGCAGATGCACCATTAATGACACAATACTTGCATTCACGTACATCTAGTGTCTTGTCTTCACACATAATCTCCTTTTTATCCTTTCCATAGTTTGATGAATTTGTTTCTTCTTGATGTACTGCGCATTCTAACTCCAAATGATGATTTTTAAATTCAAAATCACCATTCAAACGCGCTCCAATGTGAATGCTTGAGATTGATGTTAATTCGCCATCATTTAGATTTCTTGATTTTAGTGTGCGAAAAGAAGCAACGAAATGTTCAAAGTGTTGCCAGAACTGTGATCCTGGCGGACATGTCGGATTTTCGTTAGACCTGTCTCTAAGTACTGGATCCTTGCCATCTGAAGAATTAGTCAAGATCCAAATCCATATGTAAGGTAAATCGAAATATCCCACACTGGAATTACTTTCATAACGAAATTAGCCCAGGTTGTACAATATGGTCGGGATACTTTTTTGTGCCAGGAACATGCTTATTAAATTTCAAGAGATGCCGAGTAAGTGTTGCTCGTGCAATAGTCCTAGCTTCACTAGGTGATAACATAAGTGCCTCACAGTACCGGTCGCGAAGCCTGATGCGCAAATCATTCATCACATCGTTGATGTTTACATTTTGAATATCACGGTCTTTTAAGATTTCCTGTAAAACTTCGAGGGCCCTCCCATGTCCACCACAGTCATTTACCAGCATTTTAATGATATGATCATCTGTTGAAAGATATAAGTCATAACACCGCTTTTAATAATGGTAGGGGGATCCAGAGATGCAATTGACAAATATACACGTTTACGATGTGTGATTTTCAATACACTTTCAACTGGATCAGAGACTGTTGCAGTACATAATGGTATCACAAAAGTACCTCGTAAGGCAAGGTCATGTATATTCGTCAAAGTTTTAAAGAATTCAGATGTCTTGTCATTCTAATCATTATTCGATTTCATTATATTTTGTAGACCGTCAATGATCAACAAAATTGTCTTTTCTTTTAATTCACGATTTTCGTATTAGACACCAATTCAAAAACCTCCCATGTTAACGGTGCTTCATAATTAGAAATGATCAGATCTAAATCTTGATCGGGAAGTAGTTGTTTAAGCATTCGATCTGTACGCGCTCTGTTCTACACCGCATCTCAAGCTATTTCCATTCTCAAATCCAACGCTGAATACAAAAGCATTCTCAATATTCTTTCTCAGATTAAGATCCTCATCTTCCGAAAGGCATGCAATTGCTGTTCTATGAAATTCCTCAGCATTTCTTGACTTGCCCGTGCCAGCACCGGAAAGGAATAGGTATATCGGATATATGTTTTATCGAAATTTTCCTGAAGAAAATTTTGATAATGTTCTTTGAGTTCATATCGCAACTCTTCATATAATGTTTTTGCTGGTTGATAGGTCCATTCTGAGCCAGTACAACAAAGTAACGGTTTCGGTTGTATAAATTGTAAGCCTAATGGATTAGTGAAATGTTGATCAGTCACAATGCAAATCCTTGGATGTCTAAAATAAATAAATACATACCGTTGGGAAATTCATCCATAATTTTAATTTTTGTTCGTGCTAAAGTAAAAAAGATTGATAAATTATAAGTCACGCTCATGTTGATCATTACGACGCAAAGGCTTACCTTGATGTTCATCTAAATCCACAGGCACGTGATAAAGAACAAAAAAAGGTTTAGTCGTAGTGTCACAAACAATAATAACGACAAATATTTCAGCATACCAGTTATAGTATTAAGGAAATCTTTCATAAGACTTCGTTTATCTTCTTTCGTTTTATAGGTACTTTTAAGAGCTAATAACAACTTTTCTTCTTCTTTTGGATTTTTAATTAGATAAATTTGTAGTTTATTAGCTTCTTCTTTGAGATCAAGGCTATCGATGATTTCGTAAATGTTAGACATATTTTTAAAGATCTGGCTTGAAAGAAGTAAAAAAATGAACAACGATTTTCTGGAGAGGTCTATATTAAACTTATTGAATATATATATGATTCGGAATAAACTTTTATTAAACTATGTGAACGCGTTATAAGCTGAATAAACTCCACTGATAATTAGTTGAGAACGCGTTTATAAGTCCGAACTCAACATCTTTGATTGATAATTACCGCAGTAACCGATCACTTTATCGCATGATTTGTACAACTGTGCAATGTTCGGAAAATATATTCCGTTGATCTAATTTTGGTCATGATAAATTTTTTTTTTTATTTAATAAAAATGGAAGATGAAATTCAAATCGATAAATTAGAAAAAGAATTGTTCTTATTACGATAAACCGTTTGAAGATTTATTAGGTGTAAAGAATATGATCCTTTGCGTATGGACTAATGGAAATTCTGATATAGATAAATTCATCAAAGATACAATGTATCATGCAAGTAATGAAAAAGCATATTGTTGTATTCAGTTCTTTCGTTTATGTATTTATAAACAATTTGTAATGTAAGCAGAAGGTTTTTAATGAATAATTATTGAATAAAAATGATGTAATTGTGACAAGTATTTATTTAATAATATCAAATTAATCAGTGTTTCCTCAACTTCGGCGCTCTACACTTTCGCTATATCAATATTTTAAACTCTATAAATGTCAAATACTAAATTAAAACTACGCAATTACGAAAATGTTGCATAAAAATTGTATAATGAAATACTAATAAAATCGGAAATTAAAATAAAATAATAAACGGTGTTACAAGTGTGAAATTATAAAATTAAAAGGGCGAAAATCGAAATTATCGCGAAGGTGTAAAATGAGGATTGTGAAGGGAATGTTTTTCAAAGAAATATATTAAAGGCGAGCATGGGATATTGAGCTGTTTTAGGATTTCCGGCTCGATATATATAAAGAATTTTAATTAAGCCAGCCTGGCATTTTGACCATTTGTCATACTGGCATCGTGACAGCCTGGCAAATGATCGTCAAAGGGACTAACTATAATAATCATGAACGATTTTCAAGCGAAGTTATAAAGATTTCGGCCGGAATTACATTAAATCGTAACAATATCAAAGATGTTTAAATGGATGCCTTATGGATATAAAAGAAGTTGGTGAGGAGGGATTTGCCAAAGTGCATTTTGCAACATGGATCGATGGTCAATCTGAATTTAGAAAGCAAGATGACGGAAGTTGGAAGAAATCAGATCCTAAACCTATGAAGGTTGCTTTGAAAAGGATCACGGGAAATGTCAACTAAATATTTTAATGAGGTATATCACATTAAGAACATTCCTAATTTTGTTTGAACATTTATTACGAAAACTAGCTTAAAATACATTGGGATTTTTGTAATGAAAGTTCTATCACATTAAAAATTTTATGGTATAACTAAGAATCCGGAACTAAAGATTTTATTATGGTCGTACAATTTGCATCTAGAAGTTATCTTTCAAATAATTTTAAACAACATTTTATGGAAAGATAAAATTAAAAAATTATATTATGTAATAAGAATTTACATAATGGAAATATCTTACAAGGTAGTGATGCTTCAGATTTTTGATTATCAGTGCCATTAGTTAAGCAAAAATCTGATGACAAAATTTACGGTGTATTACCATATATTATTCCAGAAGTTTGAATGGAGCATTATCGTTAGATACTATCAAATAAATTTTTCGATTACTACTCTTTCTTGGATGGATACATCTCGCAATATCATGCTTTAATTTAGTTGGAACCGGTTAATTTTTAATCCGTTTAATTAGCCGGTTAAAGCGGTTAACATGTTAAAAGATTTTTTTTAACCGGTTAAGATGAATTTAACTCCGGCCGAAATTCAATTTACGGCCCGAATTAATTTTTATGATTGCAAAAATATTAACCTTAACCGGTTAACGAATTTTTGGCCGGTTACAAATAGTTATTTATGTGACACAAAATTTGTGTGGCTTATTCAAGCATAATACAAATTAAACAAATTAAGGAATTTTTTTTTTTATACAATAATTTTATTGTTGAAAGCATAATGTTTCGATATGACATATTTCTTATTTTGCTCTTTCAATTGCTTACACTTGTTAATTCTTATAAACTTATAGTGCGTGCGCTTCATACTGCAAATTACGTGAATGATAAAATTTACTTTCTTGGTGGTGAAACAGATACAACATCATATACCAATGATTTTTTTTATTTAGACGTTTCGGCACCTTTTACTTTAGATTCTTTGCCAATAGTCGATATAACCAGCAAGGTTCAGATTGCTAAACATCAAAGAGCGACATCAACCGTGTGTGGTCCTAATAAAGATACAATCTTTCTGTTTGGTGGTACGATTGATATTGATGAAAGTGCTGCATCCTTAGTTTATGCATTTAACATTAGCGTTCCACAATGGACTAATACAAATATTCGAGGAACTCAACCAAAAAGACGTAAAGCGTCATCAGTCGTATGTGATGGAAATGCAAGGATGTTTATATTTGGAGGTACAAACAGTGAAGGTTATCAAAATGATTTTGATATTTTGGACACAGATCAATTGACTTGGTCATTGGGAAGTAGTAAAAATATCCCACCTCCCATGGAATTGGCTACCGCAAATTTATTATCGAATGGGAAAATCGTCTATCTAGGTGGATATAGTAATGTACAATTTATTAACATGTCAAAGGTTTGACTAAATATTGTATTTAAATTGATCTTTATATATGCTTGTCCCATCATATTTGATTCTGACTTTTAAAAATCTTTTTTTTTTTTTACATCAAATAAAGATTTATTTATATGATACCATTAATGATGAATGGTTACGAATGGTTATAATTTACTTGCATTTTCTTATCTGTTATTTAAGAACTTTGATACATATTTACAAATACATACTTTCAAATATTTATAGTTTACTACGGGCACTCCACCAAGTGGTAGAGCATGGCACTCAGCCGTCTTAAGTATGTCTAATTTAAATTTTTAATTTGTGCAATTTTTGTTTTTTAAGTTAATGCAAATCAACCAAATTATTTAATCTCATCAAGCGCAAGATGGTCGCATTATTGTCTACGGAGGAGTTCCTGTTTCTCCTGATCAACAATTATCGGTTCTAGATACCACCGAAACAATCTTTAGATGGAGTATTCCCGAGATTAAATTTACCCCTAGTGCTGCACCTTATGCTGGGCATACAGCTACTCTTGTTGGAAATTACATGATTGTTGCATTTGGTATAATTTCAAACTCTTGAATTAACAAAGGTATTTTAATTAAATTAACTAAAATATTATTTATACACATTTATAGGTTGGATCTATAAAGGTTCAGCTCCCGCAGTTTATAGTAATCAAATTCTTATGCTTGACATAAGTGATAAAAATGATTACAAATGGGTCACGAATTTTACTCCAAATGCTACTGTGCCGGTCCCTGTACCGGACCCAGTGCCAGACCCAGTGCCAACTCCATTGCCATCTCCGGAATCAAATATTAAAAAAATTATTTTATTTTTAATTTTTTTATGCTTATTATCAGCATATCTTTGTTATAAATATTTTGTTAGAAATGCAAATGCGGAAGAAACTGACCCAATGATTCCAAATTTAATTTAAGAAAGTACTTATTCTTAACTATCAAATTACTGTAAACTAAAGATTGTAAATTTTTTCAAAAATATCTTTATACAACATTTTATTTTATAAATCGTTTCGTTGTGGTTTAAGCAATTTAATAAATCCATATTTCTCACTTTTTCTGGGTTAGTATTTTTCTCAAGGTTTGACGATCCGAATTTTTTTTTTTTTTTCAAATCTATAATCATCTCAAATATTTATTTTTTGAAGATAATGGATTGATAAGATTTGAAAATTTATATGATGTGCATTAAAAGGCTTAAGATTTCTATATGATCTAATTTTTCACAAAAAATTATCTTGCATATTACTTTTCTTTTTTTTGCAAAGGGCCACAAAATGTAAACTACGTAATTAATAACTTAAATTACTCGTGCAATGATAATAACATTCAGATAACTTTGCCACACGAAATACACTTTATACTTTTTACAAAATACTTAAAAAATATATTTGATAGCACAAGTTCTTGATGATGCAATGCACCCTGAGAGAAGATGAACCTTTAACGGTAGGCTTCCGATTAGGTCTCTCCTGGGAGTCCAACTTTGTCAATGGCTTGGGACACTGATTACCATCATAAAATATCGAATTAAAGTCCTAATAAGGGTCTACTGAAATGCATTTTGCATTGAGTATGCAGACTATAAAAATCGCCAACAGCTACACGAAATAATTTTGTTAAAATTTTTAGACAAAAAAAATGCTATCATCAGTCAACATTATCATAAGAAATCTATGCAAATAAGAAAACGCGACAGTGATTGATCATCCTGTCAATAAAGAAAGGAAATATTGAAATTTACAGTACATCTCCCTTATTTATTATTCAAACTTACTTTCCTACTCGTCTTTCTTCAAAAGAGAAAAATCTATTTAGTAAAAATCAAAATTTTATCATAATTATATTTTTTTTTTTGTTTATTTCATTTACCTTGCCTTGGAAGAAGAACCGATTCAGAATTCGTAACTGATTGGGATGGTAACGGTCAGACAACGTTCGGTAAAAGGCCTGATATCGGCCACTATTATGAACATGACCGTTTAGAATCCTTGATATTGAATATATATAACACTTCAAACTGGACATGATAAAATAAGTCTCAACGAATCTTCAATCGAATGAAGAAAATAAAAAATTGATAAACTATGAAATTTTTTAACCAGTATCAGTGATAGAAATTAGCTACCTACGACTTTTTTTTTTTAAATTATTGATTATAAATTCCATTAAGGAGTATGATGCATCACGATAAATTAGTGCGACACCTTTTATTTTGACTCATCTTATCGATATAAATTCCAGGTATCCCCGGCTTTGTCTTTTTAAATAGTTAATGCTTAAAATTTGAACATATAACGTTAAGGAATAATTTGTTTCACACAAAGCTCATTACTTTTAGTAAAATATATTATCGAAGAACCATTGTTACATTATTTTTTTATGATTTTAAATATTTCATACTATAAAGCCAACCACATTCAATTTTTCATATATACAAAAGAAATTTTATTACATGATTTGATTCTATTGTTCTTACAACTGATTATTGTTCATTAAACGCAATAGATTCTCTTTCAACAGGTAACTCTTTTTACAATCGATTATGAATTTTGGATTTAAAAGAAAAATTTTGATATTAACCGATCAAAAAATATGTGTGTATAAATAGCCAAGTTTTTCCATGGAGTCTAGGCAAAAAATCTAACGTTAAAGCTCACCCAAGTGAGCTCTGCTCTATGCATATTGGTTAGTATTTCCTACTTCCGTAATATTCTATAAAGTTTTTAATTTTCGAGCTAAAATCATTCCGGAAACCTTTGAATTTACCAAATCTCGTTAAAAGGGAGGATAATGGTTTAATGAAATGAATTTTGATTTAACATCTTTGGATAGATATTACATACGAAATCGTGAAATTATTTAATATGCAAAAGAAATTATTCATTAATATAAACGA
This sequence comes from Funneliformis caledonium, assembly GCA_910591825.1. NCBI lineage: Eukaryota > Fungi > Glomeromycota > Glomeromycetes > Glomerales > Glomeraceae > Funneliformis > Funneliformis caledonium. The sequence continues at coordinate 27,018 of CAJVPQ010000200.1, forward strand.
AATAAGTAAATTTCAAAAAGCATCGACGCAACGGACCAAAGTAAGGTTTTGCCGATAAAATTTTTGTTAATGCTAAATATGGACATATTTTACTTTAAATATTTAATATATAAACAATATTGAAAAACATAACTATATTATATGCTAAAGCCTGAAGCGATCGAATCGAAATGGAAAAATAAATGAAATAAAATCTAATAAAGAAACAAATAATATATATATATATACAGTGCTTCCGAAATACGTCAATCAGAAAGTGGAAGCTTAAAAAAAAGTTCGAAATATTAGTTGCTCGCAGCGATACAAACTGTTAGATAAAATAAAAAATAAAATCGAAAAGACAATTTTGCTTATACATCCAATCCAAATAATTCGTTAAAAAGGTGAAATAACAAAAAAAAAATTTAAATGAAATGACCAAAATAAACTTATTTATGGAACCAACTCGAAGAGGAATTAAAAAAATTCAGTAAATATTTCTGGAATTTTAAATCTGTTATATGGGGAGCGTTCACATTACAGATCATATGATTTCCTATATGCTCATTTGCTAGGAAAAAGAAAAAATTAACCAAGCAATATCAAACGATTCAATTGAAACCATGGTTTTACGCTCGCCATACTGGTCAAGCGGATATGATATGAAATAATTAAGGAGGATTTTATTTATAGTTCATAATTAAATTCTTTGTTAAAAAAATAGGGGTAAAAGTACATTAATTATCATTAATTATCGAATTCAGGAAATGGTTGGTGTGTTGAGATTAAGTTTGTTTTTCAATAGTCAAATTTAGAATTTTTTGTGACCAAATAATGTGATTTTCGAGTAAATGTTTTAATTTTCAATCCTATCACTGAATTAAACTCTTCAAGATCATAAAAGATCACAGCTTAAAGCAAATAGGAATTAAATATTCACTCGGAAACGCAGTCGAAAATAAAGGTAATAAAATATACAATACAAAATAAAAATACAATAGATGAAAATAATTTAAAATAATAAGGAATTACAGGAATTAAATAATAAGTAATAATACAAGAAATAAAAAAAGAAATTACAAATACATTTTTTTAAATTTAAAACGATCTATTTATTTTTATCTTTTAGCTATTATATTAAAAAGATCGTTGCAAGATCTTTTGGGTTCGTCAAGAGAATCCCATGCGCCCGTCCGGCTCTCTCTGCTCCGGATAATTATCCGGAGGGCGCCGCCACGATACCGATTTTTCCGAGGTTTTCGCGTCGGGAGAGAACCCCTGCAAACTCTTCCACGATGTTACGAATAGATTAAGCAACACCACCTATCGTAATTCTTCATCACGTTGACCAAATCAAAGTGTTCCTCTCGTAATTCTCTCATCGTCATTACATCACTCACATCAGCACTTCGACGGGTATGGTTGACCTGCCGTGGTGGTTCTTCGTCGCCAGTACCTTGGATTTTACTGTGATAAAAAAATTTTAAAGTTTAATTTATGTCAAAAAAATTAAATAAATTACAATTATTATCTTTAAACATACATTTTATTTTTGGTAAATTAGGCAACACCACCTATCGAAATCCCTCATCTCGTATTCTTCTCGTAATTGTCTCATAGCCATTACATCACCAGAATTTCGACGGGGTGTGGTTCCCGCCGTGGTGGTTCTTCTTCGTCGTGCAGCAGGAGGAGCAGGAACAACATCAGGATCATCTGGTGGAAGAGGAAGGAGAGAGGGAGGGAGGGAGGGAGGAGGAAGGGAGGAAGGGAAGGAGGAAGGGAGGAAGGGAAGGAGGAAGGGAGGGAAGGAGGGAAGGAGGGAAGGGAAGGAGGGAAAGGGTGGAAAGAGGGAGGGATAGAGGGATGGATAGAGGGATGGAGGGGATGTTCATATACATACGAAATTACAATTTTTTTTTTAGAACTACTGAAATAATTTGTGTAAAATAATAATCCACAAATGTTAAATTAATAAATAGTATTTTAAAGAGAAAATAAAAAACATAAAGGTTTAGAAACTTATAAAGTATATTTTCGTTTTTTGAGCGACTATGTAAAGAGTGAAATGGTTTGTTGTTTCTTTGAGTGAGAGAAGAAGTTTTGAAATTTTTCAAGGGGATCCTTTTTATGTGTTATCATATCGGCAACATCTATTACTCATAAAATCGAACTTTTTGGAATATTTTAGAATAAACCATTACGTGTTATATCAGCAAAATCTATTACTCTAACGATCGAACTTTCTGGAATATTTTAGAATAAAACAATAGTCATATCAACATCTATTACTCAAATTTGGAATATTTTCTCCAATTATTAAAATAATTAAATTATACTAAATTGCATTCATTTTTTATTTAACTAATAAAAAAAAATTGGATTATCTTGGAACGTTCCCGCCAAAATATCCCGATTTCAAAAGAATTTGACATTACTATTTTAAAAATTCGCAATAATATTTATGGCGTAGCGTAAATATTTTCTTGATCAAATACCAACCAATTTTCAGGTTTTTTTTATTAGAAAAATTCTTTGATTCAGGTTCGATTGTTTTGCAATAGCGATCCGATATTTCTTTTGCTCTAAATTTTGGATTTTTTTTTTTATAATATTTTATATATTTTTTTTTTTTTTTGGAAGTAAAAGTTAATTCAATTGGTATTTTTTTTTAATCATTATTTTTTGGGGGGTTCGAATGATTAAATAGGCAAACGTTTTCGATTTTCTATTTTCTTATTCTTTTTTTTTTTATTTGATTAGTAGGTTTGATGTTGATTTAATAATAGGCAAGTGTTTTCTCATTGATTCGATTTTTTTTTTCATAACTTTATTTATTCTTATTTTTTCTTATCCTCTTTCGGGTTCGATTATTTCCGTGTCCATCGATTGATTTATATTAGAGAGAGAGAGAGAGAGAGAGAGAGAGATTTTCTCATTAATGACATCGTTTTCTATTTTTGCTTCAACCCGCGATATTTCTTTTTACTCTTTATTTTCGGATAAGTTTATTTTCTTCAGGCCGCTGCGATCGAACATTTTCATCTATCCGCTCTTTAGCTTGATCGAACTTTTTTCTTTAGGGACTTCTTTCGGTTTAATTTGATTCTGGAAGTAGATAAGGTAATTTCCTTTTTTAACTTAATTTGTATTTTATTTTATGGGTTTAATCGCTTCGTGATGAAGCGATCGAATAATACTTGACACCAGGGTGATGGTGGATGTTAAATTACGCATCAGGACTCCCTACCGCATTTATTGTGCCATTAAAAATTGATACGATTTTTTAATTAACCCATGATAATAAAGAATCTCATCATTATAAACGGTCCAAAAATTCACAAGGAACATCGTTAATGATTCTTTTAAAATTTATCAATCAATTAACGCATTGTAATTATTTAACATCTCCAATTTTTACGGTTATCGGTCTCACAAACATGGGTTATCGCTAATGCTACTTTCGTCATAATGATAGAACAGCGGATCAATACGTTGGAATTAATATAATATATAAGATGAACCAAAGTACGACTTTACAAACATAATTTAACCTGCGTTTTTTCAGGTAAAGTGACTATATTATTATTAACTGAAATGGTTTACTATGGTTTTTCATTTGATCTTTTATTTTATAAATTTAGAATCATTTGCAAAGATTTACGAATAGCAAATCGAATCGAAAATATCATTAATAAGGAGAATGAATGTGTGATTTTACGATATTAAAATAAACCCATACTAAACGAGCAGGTAGGCACTAAGTGTTGAATTAAAACATTTTGAATAAATTATTCATGTTTTGTGTCAAATGTCTAAAATATATAAAAATTTAAAAACAACAAATACGAAATATTTTTATTGAAATTGAATTAATTTAATATTATAAGCCAATTTTCTTTTATGACATTCTTCCCGTTAAAAATCAACTGATAAATTTATTAAGTTAATGAAATTTATAAAATTTGAGCTGCAATAAATATAAATTACTTTTTTCAAATACATGATTCTGCTTTTGTTTTCCGCGACTTTATTATATCATGTGTTATAGAATTTGAGAAAAAAAGTCTTTGAGCCTATATAAAGGTTCTTGGTCTTGCATATTTTATAAGCTTGAAAATTTTAATAAAGTTCGTTTTAAAATGTCCTAAATGTTAAGCTTTATTTTTTTTACAACTTCAAAAAATTAATATATATTTATCCTCGATGCATACTTCCAAAGTACTCTCTATTTCCAAGAAGATTATTTGATATTGGTATGTATAGAGGTTATTTGTAAAACTTCCAAATTATTTAAAATATTTGAAACATCATATTTTCAATTATGTCCTTGACGTTTTATCAGGATCTTATTGATGATATTGAAACTTTAAATTATTTTAAAAATTATAAAAATTGTGTGAAAAGAACTAACTTAACATTACGTAATAAAAACTCATGCGTGCAGATTTCGAAGGAACTATGAGAAATTTCCAAATGTTATAGTTTATTTGAGACAATCAAATACGTGATTTTCAAAATTTTAACAAGAAATAACACTTTGATCTCTGGTAAATAACAAATCTATTTATATCAACAAAATACTTCTCATATCTAGGAGTCATGAAAATTATATTAATTATTTTTACATGTCGCTAGATAAACAATGAAAGAGATCGTCATATGACACAGTTTAATTAACGGATCCTAGTCCGCAATTGAAAGTCACAATGAGAATTTATTATTTTCGGACCTCTCGCAGTAATTGTTTGTAACCGGCTGACTTCTCATAAAAGTGACGAACTTTTTCACTAAAAATAAGAGTGAAAATAGGCAGTAAAACCGAATATGTATTTGGCATTAGGTTTGTCGTCACAGCGGAAGTGGCCTTTCAATACATTAAGAGCGCTTAATAATCCATCATAATCAGGATCTAAGTATTCTTCATAATTTCGGCCCTTTTAATGATTGATATTAAAGAATTTTCAGAAAGAAAAGACAAGTCAAGTGACTTAAATACTTTTTCAGTTATTAAATCTGTACAAACTCTTTGAAGTTCTAGAAAGTTATTAGATTGAAAGCTTTCTTGGGTGAATACGTTCAAAATTTTATATCATCCATTCGGATTTATTTTCAATTAAATAATTTGGTAAGTAATCGACTAGTTCTTGAAGAAATAGTTTATCAGCAGCTAACAAGAATTTAAGAATGTCTGAAACGTCTCGTTCATTAAATAAAGAATAAATATATCTATATTACGAATTTAAATATTTAAATTATATGTATCGATAAATACTTGTAAAATAATTTTCTTGTGGAAATTTTTGGCAATTTCAAATGAGCCAAATCATTCTCATTACCTTTTTTTTAATTGAAATTAAAGTTCGACGCAAATTATGAGCACGGAATATTTTTACATTGGATCTTCATCAACTTCCAAAGTTATTCACCATTGTCCAATAATTCAATATAAATTTAACTCAAATTAGAATAAGACTTTGCAGGACATTTTGCAAAAATTTATTTGGAGGTGAGGAATTGTTTTAAGGCAGAGAAACTTTATAATGATAGCCGGAATCGTCAACTATCGTTCGATTTTGATCGTTTTACGAAACAAATAATACGTAAAAAGGCAAACTTTGATAAATGTAAATGGTTTTTATTCGAATTGGTCACAATTTATTTTTACAAAATTAAACATTGTCTGTATCAGCATATTTTATACGTGTGTATATACCTGATCGATATCCAAGAATAGTTGTGATCGAAACACACGACATTTAACAAAACCAATGTTACTGTGCAACATTCTATTAAATATTTGCAGAATCAATGACTAATTGACTAAATGATATGAAGTAAGGAAGGATTATGTAAGAATCATCAATCGAACTCTTAACCTTTGACTTAAATTCCATATTAATGCTTTACCATTTTGGTTTATATGAAACATATAGGTTAAAATAATTTAGGTCACATCAGGAAAATTTTTGATGCAAAGTTTTACAGCCCATAGACTTAAATTCAGAAGTATTAATATCTAGATCCATTTCCCTTGTTAAATATTCTAAAATATATAAATATACAAATTAGTTTATAAAATATAATTAATATGAACATTTACATAATCACATAAATCACCTTCATTAGATTCATTAATATTCATAATATTCGTATTAATATCTATTTTCAATTCGTTTGTTACATAATCTAATAAATACAGAATAGTCTTTAATTATATCTAATATTCTAGGAGTAACTATATTTTTTCGTATTTTTTTTAAGTATAGACACGTTCTAATAGGACTGTATAGATTCCGCATAGTTCTAATATATCAGAAATAAATAATTTAAGCAAACGCAAGTAAAATAAATACCATTATCAGATAATCTACTTTTTTTATTGCTTTTGTTATCATCAATTATTTTACCTTTATAGACTAATCCGGATCCTGAAAACATTGACAGAGGTAAGCTCTAACAGAATTTTTGTTAATATTTTTTTTTAATTTTTTAAAAAAAGCTTATATTTACTTACCGATTCAGAATCTATAAACCTTAAAATCTTTGATTAGAGGTAAGTTTCTATTAAAGAAATTTGTTAGTTTCTTTTTTTTATAATATTAAAAAAACTAACACTAAGCTTACCTTTGTAGGACAGTCTGGATCCTTGAAGTCTAGATTGAAATCGATCAGAGGTAAGTTCTAATGGAGAATTTTTATTAATAATAAAAATCAATTAATATTAAACTTACCTTTGTAGACTGATCTGATTTCTCCTTTTTTACATCTTCCTCTACTACTGTTTCAGGTTTGTCTTTCTTATTTTCATTAACCATGATATAACCTTTAGTTTTATTACCAGTTTCGATTTAACTTTACGCGATATGTCCCGTCTTCATAGGGATCAACATCACCAGGTATAATATCCAGATCCTTGAGGCATTAAATCAGAGGTAAGCTATATGTTAGTAATTTTTTTTTTAACTTTTTTTAAAAATAAAAACTAATATTCACTTACCTTCGTAAACCGATCTGGATTCTTGAGGTATTAAGTCAGAGGTAAGCTCTAACAAAATTTTTTTTTTAATTTTTTTTAAAAATAAAAACTAATATTTATTTACCTTCACAAACCAATTCAGATCCTTGAGGCATTGAATCAGAGATAAGCTTTATGTTAGTATTTTTTTTTAATTTTTTTTAAAAATAAAAACTAATATTCATTTACCTTCCTTCGTAGACCAATCTGGATCCTTGAGGCATTGAGTCGGAGGTAAGCTCTAACAAAATTTTTTTTGTTAATTTATATTTTTTTTAATTTTTTTTTAAAAAATAAAAACTAATATTCACTTATCTTTGTAGACCAATCTGGATCCTTGAAGCATTGAGCGGAGATAAGCTTTATATTAATATTTTTTTTTAATTTTTTTTAAAAATAAAATTAATATTCATTTATTAGAGAAATTTGTTAGTTTCTTTTTTTTATAATCTTTAAAAACTAACACTAAACTTACCTTTGTAAGACGATCCAGATTCTTGAAGCTCTGGATTGGAATTGATCAAAGATAAGAATTATTTAGTATTTTTTTTTTAATCTTAAAAACTAACACTAAATTTACCTTTGTAGGACGGTCCAGATTCTTAAAGCTTTGGATTGGAATCAATTGAAGGTAAGTTCTAATGAAGAATTATTTAGTATTTTTTGTTAATTTTAAAAAATCAAACTAATATTTACTTACCTTT
>CAJVPQ010000201.1:0-34702 GCA_910591825.1 Funneliformis caledonium
ATTAATTTAAAATAAATTTATATAAACTTTTTATTGTTTTGCATAAAAATTTTGAGTTTAATATTGGGTAAAAAAGTATTCGGAAACTTTTGGCGGGGGTCTGAATATAAAAAAGTAATTTGAATTTATTAACGTTTCTAAACCCTTTTGGCTTAGTTATATTACATTACCAAAGCCTCTTGGCTTAGCTACAACAAAAAATGCCATTACAACATCAATATCCCATTTGCGAACTGGACGGAATTGATTTTCATAAAATTAACATGAACGACATGTTGAACAAATTAACGTTTGTGGGCAGAATTAGCTTAAATTTTTTTTCTAACCGATTATATTTAGGTTTTTATAATGGTGTGATTGGTTGCAATTATTTATTAAAGCATTTGAGAGGCTGTAAAGTAGAGGTCTGCAACGCCGCCACTGTTTGTATATTATTGTTGTTAATTAGCATTTTGGTATTACATAGTGCTCTTCATTAATCTTTATTGTTTATTTATTATATAGTAAAAATTTGTTAAAAAATTGTAAATAATACATACATCATGTTATTTTTATAATTGTTAAATTTCGCTTCGCCAATAATATAATTAAGGCCGGGCCGGTCTGGGCCGGGCTTAAAAAATTGGACTTACGCAGGTCTCTACTGTAAAGGCTCTTTATGAGAATCTCCAGCAAGCAAATATAAGTTTGAAAAGGATAAGCCCAGTAAGCCTGATACTTGAAAAAAGCTATATAAAGTGGAAAATTTTTTATCACATTGTCAAGAGACAGCCATTCCATCAAATAATTTAAATTGTGACACTATCCTGATTTACTTATAAATACACGTCTTTAAGCTACATTTCCACAAGAATCTTATTTTATATAAAAAAAATATTTGTGATATTAATCCTTCAAATACTTCCAAAGCCATCATGAAAATTCACATTTTTATGCTCATTATCGTCATTTCAACTTTCACTAATGTTGCTTTCTCAGCTCCTTCTAGTGAGAAACACTCAAGCTTGGTGAAAAGGTGCAACTGCATCTTTGAATGTGGTATTTGTGATTGCTCGGTGGAGGATTGTAAAATATGTTGTGCTTAGTGTTGTTAAAGATTATGGAACTTGAACTTAAAACTTGAATTCCAATGTTCCGACTTCCAATGTTCCATTTGTTTTCAGCATTCCTGTGTAAAGTTTTTGGATGCTTCATTCTTGCAAATACATTGCTCATATATTTTTTTCATTTATTTTCAATATAATGTCCATTACCAGGTGATTCCGGAAATTTTTTATCACTAACTTGTTGATTTGAATTCAAAGTCACGAGTTGAAATTGTATAATAATTTTGAATATTGTTTCGACTTAAACTTTTTTTATTTGTAAAAATCAATTATTGAGGCAATTACATCTTTTAATGCGTATGATTGAAATAATTGATTATATTTCCTTTAACACTAAAAAATATATAAGTTTACCATTATAATCATCTAAACCTTATCTCGAAATGTCGCAGTCTCAGTTAACTTAGTCACGTCACTTATTTGAATTAGCAATCATAACTTTGCATTTCGACTGAAATTATTATAAAGTTTTAGCCAGAATTAAATTGTCAAAATCCCATCCCATTTTGAAACATTTATTTAATTGAGTTTCACGATGCTCTGATTCAGTCGCGGCTCAGTCATTTGAAAATACCCACTTGGTGTTTGCAGGGTTGACTCTGCCGTGCAACGACTAATATTATAACAGTGAATATTGAAAATTTGACTGATAACTCAAGAATTTAGGATTAATAAATTATATAAACTCTTACCTTTTCACAACCAGAGCTCATCAAAAATATAAGAGATATATCATGGTCAATCTGACTTTAATACGGTTGTAGTTCTAAAATAATAAATATATATTCCTCAATTCGAATAGTTGTTACTAATAAATAAGCTTACGTGGAACAGCAAATATTTTTTTTACTTTGATTTAATATTTGACGCATCGTATTACCCCGACTAAGAACTTACAAAGTAAAATGGATATATCCAATATGCAACTTTTTTTTAATAAACTATTTAATAAAAGATGAATTTCAAAATTTGTAACTCAAGCATCAAGAAATTCATTATTATTACTAGAATTAACATGAATATTTAATACGGTAAATAAGCATAGGAAAATGGAAAAGCGTTTATTTTGAATAATATAGTAGATCGAATGAAATCACAAATAATTTCGATCTGTTTAATAAAGAATTTATCGTCAAAAAGCAATGTATGGTTTGGTTGTAAGAGATTAAAATTTTATATTATTGATTTTTAAGATATCAAGTCTTTACTTGATATTGTTCAACAAAGCAAACTTCTTTATTATTAACAAATTTATCTAACACCGAAAATATCAGTCATAGAGAAATCTAATACTAGACTAATGAATCATGAAAATATTTAAGGCGCAGTATGAGAATTGTCGAGTTAATTTTCATCAGACAAAGAAAGGTGACAACACTTTACTTTTGCAGAAGTCTAAATCAATCTTATCACTTCATCAAATTCATTAAATAATGTTTAAACTCTTTTTTTACAATAAAAAAATAAAGTCGTCATTTTATAAAAAAAAAAATTCTGTTGTAGAATATTTGGGTTTGCTGATTATGCTTAGAATAAATTCTCTAATAAAAAAATATTATAATATGAAGTAGGACGCTTCAATTGTCAATGATAAACAATGTCGCTTATAAAGGATAAATTTATTCCGCGTGTTTATAGAAGGGATTGGAATCAATTCAATAATGTGATTTTATCGATTGTTCGTAATTAATCGTTTCTCGAGCTTCGATTCTAATGTTTGATTTTTAGTCAGTTTGATTAATCGATTTTTTTTTATGCAGCGCAGGGGTAGACAGAAAACCGGTACGGTGCCAGACCAGTACAGTACGATTATGCAGGGTATATAGAAAACCGGTACGGTACGATTCGCCAGACCAGTACGGTACGATTATGCAGATCAGTATTTTTTCGCGGGAAATTTGAATCGTACCGTACCGTACGCAGCGATTTTTTTTTGATCACCACCATTTGAATACGGCCAATCATCACCAAAAAAAAAGAAAATCATTTACAAAGAGTTTTTCTCTGAATTTTTGAATTTTATTTCGGGTTCGATTCTTTCGGGATGCACAACATAATGAACATTATTTTCTTGTTTAATCTAAATATATAAAGTAAAGCACTTGACAATTTTATTAATAAAGATATATAATAAATTATTTTATCAAATCACGATACATGATACGACATAAGCCAATTGAAATGCCAATTTGCATTTATCATCCAAATTCAGACTATAAAACCTTCAAATATTTACAAAGCGTTCCGCGTTCATCATATTCCATGACAACAAATATTTTTCAATTGATCATTTTTATTTTCTAACTAAAAAATAGATTTTAGTCTTTTAAAAATTAAATTTAATCTTAGTGGAAAATTTATCATTACTTTCTTGATCGGATTTAAACGAAAAATAATATTATCATTGAAATCAACATCACGATGAAGTTAAAACTAAAACCAACTGTTAAATCTTTTAATTGCATATATTGCGAAAGTTAAAAATATGCATTATATTTAATCATTACCTCTTTAAATGCGGTGTTTTCGATGTTATGAAAAGATTTCAATGCAAAATAATTATGAAAATTTTTCCAATTTGCACGAAAGACTTTTCCGAAACTTCCAATTTATTGAAAGTTGCTAAAATGTTTATACTGGTAATATTTGAAACGATTTTTAGATATTTCTTCTTCTATCCACTACATTTAAATTATTGTCGAATTGTATTTTGATATTTTTAAAGAAATAATTTTGTTTTATAAGGAGGAATTTCTTTGAGAAATGTAAAATAAAATCATTAATTAAATCATGTATATAAGGACAAATAAACATTGTTCATACATTCGATCACTTACATAAAAACGTTTATTCTGAATAAATATTTAAAAAAGAGTGGACTCTGGATTACAAAAAAAAAAATTAACTTATATTTGAATTCAAATAAAAATACTGCGCTAATGAATTATTTGGACTCAATATACTGAAGTTAGGACGATGTTGTTTGAATAAATCATTTCTTATATTCTTTATTTTAATGCTATAATAACCAGACATTACTAATTTTTGAAATTATATGATAATAGGATTTAATTTAATATTGGATCACAAACAGACAAGTATTTTAAAATTAATCAATTTTAAAAATTTATTTATCTATCAAATACAGTAATTTTTATTTGAATTGAGCATATTATGCTTATTAATTATTATCGTTAATGCCTCAGATAAACAATTAACGTTCGTCGAAAATTTAATTTGTAAAAAAAAAAAAAAAAAAAAAAATTTATATAAAATTTAATGTCACGTGAGGGTTCGCATAAACGAAAGCCTGTCCTAATTAATAAATTTTACGTAATTCATTGTAAATTTACTTTAGATTAATTTTTATGGATCATCTTAAATAAAGAGGATCTTGTTCATGGTTGCTTTGATTATAGGTAATATAATAATTATTTTGATTATAAGTATAATGAATATTTTGAGGGATTGGTAACGTTTGTTGCCCATAAGTATTCGCAGATATGGACATGTTCGTGTGAGATGGAATCATACTTCCCCCGCTATATGGAATCATTCCTTGCTCATTATTATTAATCCTTTCAGGAGGAAACCCATGGGTGTAAGCGTTATTAGAAGGTGGGGTTTCTGGAATCATTCCTGGCTCATAATTACTCCTTCGAGGGGGTCGTTGTCCATAAGTATTATCAGGAGTGGTTGGCCTGGTATTCTCATGGTTGTCACTTTCCCTTCTATTTTTATTCCATCTATATAAATAAATTACACTGAATGCTACAAAAAATCCAACAGCTATCGCTATACCAATTACAGCTGATTCATTTAATGGCGTTGTTGTTGTTTGTGTTGGAGAAGCGGTTGGCTGCACTTTTGAAGGTTTGGTTGGAGAATCTTTTGATGTAATTTTAGGAGAAGGACCAATTATTGGATCAATTGGATCTGTTGGATCAAAATTGTCTGTCCATATATATTCTTCATTATCACTAATGTCAAGCAATAAAATATCATTATCTTCATAACCTTGACCTATTGAGTTTAATATATAAATTAATTCTTATGTAACATTCAAATTTTTTTAATATTTTATGATCAAATTGACACACTCGTATACATACCAAATGATACAACCATATATTTTCCAATTACGTTCGCTTCATGCCAACGTCTGGGACTCGGAATTTTTCCAGAAATTTTTGGAATGTACCACTCGTAATTTATTAAATTTAATACGTAAAGCGCATTCTGAGATTGAAGATTTTCGTATTCCTTTGCCCCTCCGAAAATTATGACTCGTTGTCCATCCAATCCTTTATTAGAAGAATATATATCGATATACATATCATAATTAATTAAAATTTAAAATAATTATGACGTTATATAATATAATACCTACCAAGAACAACAGAAAAAGAATTTCTGTTTGAAGGTATTTTTCCTGAAGTTTTCTACGCAAAATCTAATATAAGTATATCAGCTGTTAAAAATCTTTATAAAGCGAACTCACCTTTGTGCTCCAATTATCATCAATCGTATCATATAGGTATACCTAAAGTTTCATTGATTGTTAAATATATAAACTTTCAATTTCTAATTATTTCAATTAAAATTCACCTCATTTAATGATAAAGCAACTTTATCATAGCCACCTAAATAACAGTAATTTATAAACAAGGCAATTGATAACAGATTGTAAAATATAATTGCTATAAAATTATTTGCTTACCAATATAAATAATTAAATGATCCGAGATGAGGGTTGAACCAAAAACACATCTTGGAGAAGGCGCATTAATTGAACTTCCTATTTTCCAATCTAGATTTATTGTATCGAAAATAATCATATCATTTCGATTATCATTAAGATTAACTCCAGAATTTCCACCAAACATATACATTTTCCCCTTATCATCAACAATGCCTTTTAGGTTATCTTTTCTGCCAATATTGACATCAAACATTTTTGGAATACCCCATGAATAACTTCGAGCATCAAATGCATAAATTAAAGCCATTGTTTCAGTATTATCATAAGGCATTCCTCCATATAAAAACAAGGTGTTATTCTGTGCACCACCTTTAACGGATGCAGCAGCCAAATGTGCTGGAATTATATTAATGCTTGTTAAATCGTGCCATAATATATTTTGAGTATTAAATGGGACAGAGACGTCTAAATAAAAAAATTCTCTTCCGACTCTTCTAGTACCCAGTTCATTAAAACCACCTAAGATATATAAATTACCATCAATAAGTGTGGACGTATGACTGGATCGTTTTGTTGGCTTGAGCACATTTTGACAATTTATTTTAATTAGTAATTGAATTAAAACCCAGACGATGAATATGAAATTATTCTTTGACATAATTAAATAATTAAAGATAATTACAGTAAAGAATTAATTTTGCACAAAAATAGAATATGTGATAATTAAAGTTGTAATACATTACTGAGAACAAAAAAATATTTCGCAATGCGCATTTAATTTAGTGTAACATTGTACGTCGGCAGAGACTAAAAACAGCGAAATAATAAAACAAAAATTTTGTTTATTTACAAGATATCGCCATTATCTTTTTTTATTTATCACAAAAAATTTTTTTTAACGTAAGTTTATAAACTTTTCAAAATTTCAAATTTTGGCGGTTTTTTCGTATGTCGTGCCGATCTTCAATGGTCCTGGGATTTATTTATGCCACTCAATTTTTTTTAATGTTTTAAACATCACGCATGACTTTTATAAATTTCGGTACCCACTGATAAATTCCATTTATGTTTTAGATTATTTTTAACAGTAATTGTTCGATTGCGTTGCTGCGCAATAATGCAATTCTAAATAATGATTATTAAGCCAAATAAAGTTTATTACAATAAACCTTTAAATAGCGAATTTCTGAAATTTTAAATTGAACGGTTCAAAGCTTTAAAATTCACTTTTAATATCAAGTTTCAACATGAATTTGAAATAAAAGAGTTCGTTGAATTTTCAAATTATAAACTATAATAATTTAGACGAAGAAATGTTAAAGTATTAATTTTCTCTATAATTACACTATCAACAATCGTTATTATTTTTGATATGTGAGATCTTCGCAATAGAAGTGGCGGAAAAAGCAAATTTAAAATTCATAAATATTTTTTTGATCGAGATATGCTACTAAATAATTTTTTTCTCTCACGATAATTTTAGTTACATTGTAGATCAGCTGTCACGAGGTTTTCAAGTTTATTATCCTAGAAACAATATAAATATAATTGCGATCAGATAAGAGCCTCGGTATAGGATCTAGTAACTAAAAATGAATTTATTCAATTTTGATTTTGTCAAAAATATCAGAATAATAAAATAAAGAATGTCAATGATCACGAAACTTTGACACGTGATCTAAGGCCACAAGTATCCTAAACAGTTTGTATGTAAAAAAAATACTTAAAATTAAAATGAAAGAAATTTATTTATGAAATTAATAAAAAAAGTTCTTTTATATACATATAATTTATTTAATGTAATTTATTTTCTTTTGCTTATAAATAAAATAAAAAATTACTGATATTTTGCGCATTGTAACATGATGGATTAGGGGGGCGAAATTCCTCATCGTATTTCTAATTTTAATTGTATAATGCACATAATTTGAACTTTTAAAATGGCGATAATAAATTACATTTTTATGAGTTAATTAATGCACCGAAAATTATATTTTCATGGTATTAATTTTAAGGCAGATCTTTTATCTCCAAGAATTTAAGACGTTAAGACGTTATATTCTAATTTACGGTTATCGGCAATCCTTTAATGTAAAAATTTCAATCCTAAATATAGAACATTTATTTCTATTGATATTTATATGAGATAATAATAAGTTTAAACTTTTAGCAAGAATAAGAAAAAACCATTGATCGAGTGCAACCGCTTTTTAAAGACAAATTTAAAGTGATCGACGAATTGCATGTACTGAACCTTAAAAAATGACAACGATAAATAAACAATTTTTTTTTTTTATAACAATGTCGAACAGTAACAAAAAAGAAAAGCATAATATATAAGTTTAAAAATATATTTTAAAAAAAAAAGGAATTACTATATCAATCCAGCAAATAGAAAATCATACTTTATCCTGATCGCCGTTTATTAAACATTTCAGTAATGGCGTAGTACTGAACACAACCTAAAGGTTTGTAACGCTCCACATCATCGCTCGACTTTTCATTTCTTGTATCTCGTGACTAAATAAATTAATTAGTTGATGATTCTTATAACGTGCCCATCATGAACGTTAGCATATATTTTTACGGCTAAATATCAAAATCTAAGTAACTCCGCTGAATTTATGGTTAAATTTCTAATGGACGAAACCAACACAACGTTCTAAGTGATAAATGAAAAAAGAGAAGGTCGGTGGTGGGTCAGACCAGATTCAATCAAAAGAGAGTCTGACATCCCAAACAGATACCATAGGAATAGTATTATCCTGCTAAGGCTTACTCTCGTGCTTCAGAGAAATTAGGCACATAGAAATACACAGTCTCAAGAGGATAATCCCACCAAGAGACACCACCAAGACTTAGGACATGACAGTGCTTTTACTATGCACCCCTAGACCCCACAAAGTTAAAAACAGACAAGTGACAAATTCAAATGACACCCACCTAAAATAATAGCTTGATACTTCAAGTTGCTTGTCATTCAAAGATTCAAAACCACTTTCGTCCACAATAAAAGAGATCTTTGTGTTTTACCGTACCATTGAATCAGAAACAAATAAGCTTTGAGTTAAGTGATATTTCTGATGTGAGGGACTTTTAATAAACAAAACACGAAAAGACGGTTGGTTGACAGGTCGATTTGGAAAATTTACAATCACAGATTACGTATGTTTTTCTTTACGAACATGCGAGTAAAAATCTCGAAATGATATTATGTAAAATAAATTTATTGTAATAAATGTGAAGAAGACTGATTTTGTCAAAACTTAAGAGAGAGAGAAATAAATAAACCGAAAATGTTTACACGTACCGGTACATTTTAAGGCCAGAAATGACGTCATTATAAATTTTGACTTGCATCAATTCCATTTAAGGAAATCATAATTACGTAATAATTCTTAGTTTATTAACAGAGTTGAAATTGATTTTTTCATTTGCTTTCTTTAAATGCTCAATGCCCGCTCTTTTTTTTTTTTTTTGTAATTCTTGAATTCAAGCTTATTATTAAAAGTTGATGTTTTCAATATCTTGGAAATTTTTAGAGGTTTAATTTATTTGCTTTCAAACTATCATTTATTTTAAATACTAATTAACACGGATGAGGAAGATTTGTAAGAATAGTAATTTTGCTTTTTTTTCTTTTATTTAAAGTGCTCGCTTACATAAATCTAAATTTTTAAATTAATCTTTTTAGTGATTTCCAAAGAAGGATGCTAACGGTCACAATATTTCCATTAAAATATAATTTGTAAAGCCTCGATTAGAATCACTTCTCGATCTGCTGCGGTAAGCTTTTTTTTCTTCGTTTAAATAGATACTGTATCTAATTATCATAAATATTTTTGATAAATAATAATTTTTTACTTGGCACATTATTTATTTTTTTTGGTGACTATGCGCTTTCAATTTATGATAAAAAAATCGCTGCGCCATAATAAAATCATTAGAATCGGCGATTAATCGATTTAAAATCTTTTCTATTTTTTTACGACTTGGGCTGCATTGGTAATGTATTATATTTAATTCATTAATTATTTTTAGAAATTCTGGTTTGATCGCGTTGGGTTTTTTTTTTAATTTTTTTTGTTTCCTTTTATTTTGAGTTTTTAAATTGTCAGGTTCAAGACGCCGATTCTTTATTTTTTTTTTTAGAATTTGTTGTTTTAGGCTCCTCTTTCGGGGGTTGGTTCGCTTTTTTTGATGAGATGGATCGAAATATTACGCTTCAGGCTCCCTAGTTCATTTATAACAAAGCAGAAACCAAGGATTCACTGTCACAATGTAAAATAATTTTTAGAAAGTTTTTCGATGGCATTATATCCAAATGATCAAAAATATTATAATTTCCTAAAATATATTGGGTTGAAAGTTGATTTAGTCTAATAATATCAAAAATTAAAATGAAATAAAAATCAAAATTTTGTTAAAAAATTCTCAGAGCCTGATTTTCCTAATAGAATATATGATTTTTATTGTTATTGCACAATTTTTAGATTAGCAATTGAATTTATGAAAAATTTGCTATGCTGGATTTTAAGATGAAATAATAAATTAATAATTTAATAAATCAATATCAATATATGCCTGTGGGTTGCAGCTCATGTTAATCAAATTATTTGACTGATTCAATTATGATGATACGGATCACAATGAAAGTTTGGATAAGTCAAAGGTATTCATTCTATTTGTTTCAAATAGGGATATTAAAAAGTCCTATGGGACTAGGTCCTATGAAGTTCAAAGTTTTTTGTACTATAGGACTGTGGTCCTATATTAATTGGAACTTGCGGTCCTAGAACTACAGTCAATATTAAAAAGAAAATTCTAGATGAATCGATCAAGGAAGAGTGATTGAAACGTTGTAATTCTTGATCGTTCTAATTGAACGATACATCATCGTTCTCGAACGATTATGGTTAATTTATATTTAGTAGACCGATATTTATATATTATTAAGACCTTAGTTCTCGAACCTCTGCAGTCCCGGGATTTGGTCATAGAATTCAGTTCTATAACCCAATTCCTATAGGATAGGGAGTTGGACCAGACCGGATTTTAACATCCCTAGTTTCAAAATATTTGTAGGTTATCCCAATTAAAAAAATGAATTAATACATTTCTTTTCATATATGAAAGATTATAAAGTTATATGAAATTTAACTTATAATCAATTCTCTAACTATATTCACATTCTATTACAGCAGAGCAATATTTATACTCGGTAATAAGGAACATTTATCAAAAAAGATGTAATTCCTGATATACGTTTGTTAACAACATTTTCAGTGAAATTCGCGTGACTCTTTTTACTCTTAATGGGACTTTTCGTCAAAATAATGCACAAATTAATTATATTGGTTTGAAAGAAATTCATAATAAAAAAAAAATAAAGGTCTGGAAAATGGATGTCACCTCAATGCAAATTCAAATGATTAAATATCTGTACAAAATTGTTTTGCGCTCGGATAATTTTTACATTATCACGGTTTGATATTTAAATTGTAATTCAAATAAAATGCAGTTATCATTCTCCTCAGAATTAATTCTTCTAAGGATACTCAGTAGATTTTCTCGTATCTTCCTAAATATTACTTTACTAAAAAATCGACATTATTTTTATATTTAATAATATTTGTGTATTCTTAAAAAGTTATCGAACTAAAATCCTAAATACATTTCTCTGAAATGCTAACAATAATCAATTAATTTTGTCGTATACAATTTGTGACGCAAGATTCTTTTGACACAACAAATTTCGAACGAAACGCGTTATAATCTATGCAACTTTGCAATTTTGTGGAATTATTTTTATGGAATCACCTTTTTTAAGAGACTTGAATATTTCTTATTAAAGGGAAACACGACTAATTGGCTGGAAATTATGAGTTAATGAATTACAATTACGATTTATTTTAAATCTCGTACATTCAATCATTTAACATCAATGAAAGATCTTGTGAAAAAAACTTCCATGATATTTTAAAGCCATATTTATTCTAAAAGAAAATTATTGAAAGTAAAAAAAAAGCACGCGGTCATGTCTAAATTTTTGCAAGATAGTAGAAATTTATCTGTCTACTTTTTTTACATTCATATTAGGTTATAAAAAAGGGTATACAAGATCTGGTTTAGAAACACAAATCCTCATTTACAAAATATACGAAATGTCGATTTCGTCCTTTTTCCCAACACTCACCCATTTAAAATGTCCTTAATTAACTATTTAAAGTCTTGGAGGCAAAATGTTTTATTTTCAATATTGCTCAAAATTTTATATTAATATAAATAATTCTTATGATTCGAGAGTGATTTACTGATATATCATTTTTAGAACTTTGGATTTTTTACTCAGTTTTATCATAAATCATTATGAACTTATATATGGCTGAGTTTTATGTTGTTAAGATTATACTTTATTGATATTTGTAAGGTTGAAACTTGCCTTTTGTCAAGGCGACGATAAATAAAATATAAGAATAATAAAGAGATATCTAATATAATAATGATAATAATTATAAAAGTAACAAATTACGATTCATAAAGTAACGTCACGAATATATTTTCAACGATATATAAATTAAAATTTTGGAATCAGCTTCTTTCTGCTACTGGTCTTAGGTGGAAGAAGAGGTGGGTTGTAAACGAAGTTGTTGAATTCTTGCCAATGACATAAGAACTGCCCGTCTACCGTCTGGTTCTGCGAGGTCGAGACCGGTATTCAACCCATTTCCTTGGTCATCGTCGAATCTCTATTCGCGTTTTAGGCAAACCATAACCAAACTCCTTTATGTATGTATCAGGGATCACTGCCTTATAAAACACGTAAGTGGAAATAATGCGAATGGCGAATAAATTTTCTATCGTTATTTCCCCTTGTATTTTCATCTTCCACGGCAAATTTTTCAGCAAGAATTTGTGCTTCCCCTAAACAAGAAGCTGATTTAATGTTCTTCGAATGTTTATCCTGTTAAAGAAAAGATTTTGAGTCATCAAATAATATGGTATGTCAAATAATTGAAAACACACACACGAACCTCTATAATTATCATAGAAACTCCTGTCTTTGCTACTACATATTCAGCTATTGTCAACACCTTCTTAGTACTTTCCCCTTTCTAGATTTGGATGTTATGCAAAATTAAGAACTAATTAAAGCATATAAAAAGCAAATATTACTATTTATTAATTAATACCTAGTTATTTGACCAAAATTTGGCTGTTTGGCCATTTTAGCCAATTTTGGCCATTGGCAACACTGCTTAAAAGTCAATGGCCATTTTTCGAAGTCAATAGCGATAGAAACAGATGGATTACTAAAGAATCAGTCAAAGATTCCTCCGTTTCTACATTTCTACATTTCTATATCAATCCTTACAATAATGATGATTTCGTGAAGTTTGCGTAAGAATGTTTGTACGTGTCCATTTGAATCAACATTGTCAATAACGAATTCATGTCTTTCGAGGACAACTCGATTAATGGTTTGGATAACGTATGCACTCCGAAAGTTCGTGACTAGACGATAAGTATATGTTCGCTATGAAGATTATTAACACATATAGTACTTACTGTCAACAGCAGGTATGACTTCGTTCTCTTCAGAAGCCGGTACGAAGGTTGCATTTAATGCTTCCATATCTTCTTTGCAAATTTAGGTGCCGAAGAAGGAAGGTCATTTAAGCCAAAACTGGAACGTGAACTGGAACCGGAACTGGGACGGATACTAAGATTCCTGGTGGCTCTTGTAAGATCTGAATTTTGTCTGGCAATGCGTCCGACTTCCGCTTAGGTGCAGCATAACTCGAACTCCTACATTTTTTCGTTTTTCGAAGCTTTTTGTGTGATCTCTTTGGAAAACTCTCATTTTCACTTTCCACATTTTTTCGTTTCTGTGTTGCGTTTCTTGTGTGGCCTTATGTGTCCTCTTTGGATAACTCTCCACATTTTGTTTCTGCTGTTTTTTGAAGACATCAGTTAAACAGTACGACAAAAATAAAAGCTCAGAATTTCTATACTACAACAGAAAAAATAGAACGTTAGTAAACTTTCTTGAATAAGCCACCCAGCCACCTAAAAAGAATTTCTTATCGGTATTGGTCCCAAGAATCCAGAATCTAAAGAAGCTGGTCCTACAAAAGAAACAAAAAGAGCGTTCTTTGAGATTCCAGCCCACACCAAAAATTCCAAAGAAACAATACACTTACCGATTTCAGAGTCCAAGAAAGCTGGTACCAAAAGCCGGTCCTAAAGAGGAAAAAAAAAAAAATAAAATAAAATAAAAATAAAAATAAAATAAAAAATAAAAAATAAAAAACAAAATAAAAAATAAATAAAAAAATAAAAAAAAATAAAAAATAAATAAAAAATACAAAATAAAAAAAAAAAATAAAAAACTTTATTAAAAATGGGAAGTAAAATTCCATACGTAGGGGGATTATTCTACGTAGCAGGACGTAAAAGATAAGAAACCAAGAAATCCAGCAATAGCGACGCCATATTAGGGGGAAAATACGAGAAAGTGAAGCAAACAGGAAAAATAAAAAAAATATTTTTTTTTTACTAACCCTCACGTGATTATACGGAACATTCTGATTGGTCCGATTGGTGACGATATATATGTTGTGCGTTAACGCCTATTTTAGACTGATCTTATAATGCCTTAAGAAGGTTTGGCCAGCATTAGTCAGTCAACTGTCAGTTGACTCAAATCGACACCTGAATAATTCGTAATAGTGATAAAGAATTTTCTTATAACGAAGCCCGGACGGACAATTCGTTATATCAAGAGTTGACTGTAACCATTCCATAAGCAGCGGGTGAATATTGGTGATACAAATTATGTCAACGAAGTATTTCTTATCTTCATCAAACATAGATTCGTGGAATTCATGAAACTTGTGAACATCCTTTATTGCTTCAACTAACTCTCTCAAGCTTGGTAATTTTGGAATTGCCATTTTCAATGAACTTATTCGGGAGATCTAGTCTCTGGCATAAAAAAGTCCATTCATTCACACCAATAATTTTCTAGAGTTGTAATCTCATTCCCATTCCCATCTTGGTCCTGAGGAAAAAGGTATTGTCGTATTGTCAGATTGCGACCAATCGATTCTTTTGATGCCCGTTGCGAGCTGTCATTGATGCACCAAACGCAACGTTATTAATCTTTTTCTGTCTTGATTTCCAGTAGACATTGATTGTTCTTGGATGCCTCCAACGATTGGGATCCAATTATTTTTATCTTTAACCAATTTGATTGAGATGCCGAAAAGAAATTTTACCTGATTCAGATATGTGAATTTTATTGTCCCTTTCCTCTCAAGACTTTTCTTTAGGAGGAAATAGTTTGTCTTATTCTTCCTGATATTTTACTTCATGAAGGAAATCTGATCGTGTAAAGTTAACAGAGAGCATCCCATGGGGAAGTTATGCTCCTTGCTCTTTCATAATTATTGGTTCTGGAAAATTGGTTGAAAATTCGTTAGTTTCTCCTCCTAATGTGCATTATAGGGCAAACATCCATGGAGTAAAACCAAACATCGAGATATACCTTTATGGCAGAAGATATCGGTTGAAAGCTTTCTTTTCCTTTTTGCTCGTCTTCACCATGAAATCCCAGATCTAGGTGAAAATATAGTTGCCTGGTAAAACTCTCGGGTTTCGACGGGGTCATTGGCAAAACTGTAATAAACCTTATTAACAAATCCATCAAAATATAGGGTTTCGACATTTGCCATTTGCTAAAATGAGTGAGTTTTACCAGGCAACTATAGGTGAAAGTACTTAAAAGAAATTTCCATTTTCTTGTTTTACGTAATAAATAGCTAAAAATAACCTACCTTGTTTAACGTCCTTTCCTCCTTAGAATCAAGATTATTGAAAGTAAAAGCGAAGTTATTGTTATCCATTATGACGTTTGATGAATGATGAATATCAGTAAATATTATCCGCTTACTAATTGTTCGCCCATGATGTTTTATATTGATATTTTACCAGATACACTATCGGAGTTGAAGTTTCCGTGAAAATATCAATATGATGCAATTACCGTGATATATCAAATGAAAATTGTACCGCAAAATATTTAATATATTTTATTTAACAAGCTTGATATAAAAAAAAGCATTTTTTAAAATATTACATTATTACAAGCATAAAAAAGTAAAAGTTAACATTTGAAAGTGACAATTATTAAACATCGGAGCCTTGGTAAATCTTGTGATCCAAAATTTATAATTTGTAACGGTTTCTTATTTTAATCTTGAATTTGTTGCACAGGAATAAAATTTCCTTTTCAATGTCAATATTTTTGGATGTTTTAGGTTGTAACATGTTAAATTTTACACAGTCTTCTTTGATCTCATTTAAAAAAAAAATTATAAAAAAAAAATTATTTAGATGTAAAAAAAACAGAGTATTAGAACATAAATGCATTATACAATATCTGCATTTAGACATTTAGACAAAAATTGTTTTCTTTTTTTCTCTTAGAAAAAATAAGAATAAATAGCAAAAAATTCTGTTTTTGAAACAAAATGGTTAATAACTATTAACAATAGTAATTGCAACAATAGTAGCAACTTGTAGGGATGAGAATTATGATGACAAGGTCAAAAAGGAGCTTTGTGAGAAAATAAATAGCTTTAAGGAGGTAATGATTTAATTTTAATTTCTACATAAATGAAAAATGAAATAATTTTTAGACATTTTTTAACAATCAATTCTTAGAGTTTAGTTATTATTGAAGAATGTAAGATAATCAAAAGATATTTAATTTATTTATATTTTAAAATTATTATTAATATCATTACAAAATTTGAGAAAGACAATCTTATTTTAGTATCTGCCTCTATTCTTTCAAGCAGAATCTCAGCATTATATCTGAATTTCAAATACCAAAAAGACAAACTAAAATTTATGTCAATAAATAAAACATACAGTAAAGATAACTCTATAAAAAAAGAAAATATTAGAATAAAAGTTTGTCGATAAACATAATTTCTTTTAAATGAATAGAAAGAAAAAAATATAAATAGGTAATAATAGTATATATAAAAATTCATAAGCTAAGCTATAAAAGATAAGGTGCTGAGAAGAAGCTAGTAATCACCATAATAATAGCTATGATGGATTCACAGAAAAGAAATAGAAGGTAAATACATTTAAATTATATTTCAAAATGCCTACAAAAAAAATTTCACAATTTTATTTTATTTTATTTTATTTTTTGCAGCAATAGTAAATAGAGTTCTGAATGAGTCGAGTCAAGTCGAGTTTAAAGACCAACTCTATTCGACTCATTTTTTTTGAGTCAAGTCAAGTCAAATTTATTTTATAAAATCTTTCAATTTGATTTGATTTGAGTTATATAAATTTTAAACTCGACTCAATTTGACTCGACTCAATTTTAACTCGATTTGATTTTGAGAAAAATTCGGAAGGAAGGAGGGGGAAGGGGAGCGAACAATTCATCATCATTCTTTTTGAACGATTTTTTTATTGTTCAAGTTGAACGATTGTTATCGTTTTTCTTGACAATTTTTTTTTATCGTTCAAGTTGAATGATTGGTTATTGTTCAAGTCGAACGATTGGTTATCATTTTTCTTGAATGATTTTTTTATCATTCAAGTCGAACGATTGGTTATCGTTCTTCTTGAATAATTTTTTTATCATTCAAATTGAACGATTGGTTATCGTTCTTCTTGAATGATTTTTTTATTGTTTAAGTCGAACGATTGTTCTATCATTCTTCCTGAACGATTTTTTTATTGTTCAAGTCGAACGATTGGTGATCGTTCTTCTTGAATGATTTTTTTTATTATTCAAGTTGAACGACTGGTTATTGTTCTTCTTGAATGATTTTTTTATCGTTCAAGTCGAACGATTCGTCATCGTTCTTCTTAAACAAATTTTTTTATCATTCAAGTAAACTCGAATCAACTCGAGTCAACTCGAATCAAGTCAAGTTTAAATCGAGTCAAGTTAAATATTTAACTCAACTTGAATTTGGCTTAACTTGCAAATCATCGAGTCAAAAAAACATAAACTCAACTTGATTTGAACTTGACTCAGCTTATCTGACTCGTAAGTTAACTTGACTCGTCTGGAACTTTAATAGTAGATACAAGAAGAAGAAATTATAATAGTGGAGATGGCAAATAAGTATAGAGCAATTTCAATTAGTATCTACTGGTAGAAAGTACTATATACAAAAACTTACAAGATAAAACTATAAAGGTAAAATTGTCAACCTGTAGTGGCAGCAAGCATTAAAACACTATAACATGTATGCAATAGATATTTGATAAATAGAAATTACTACAGGATACAAGATTTTGCCAAAATTATTAAGATGAAACTTAGGCGAGAATAAATAGCCAAATAGGTAAGATATATTTAAATTTAAAATGCAAATATAGATTTATTTATTTTACCACAGTAGTAGCAACAGAAGATTTATAACTTTATTTAAATGAAAGCTTAAAAACATTTTTTATAATTTATCAAAAGATCATATCATACGTAAAACTGATTTATCATAAAGTAAAATATTGAAGTTACCCTACTAAAAAAATTGGTTAGATAGGATTCAGAATGATAAAATATTTTGAGAATAAGACTCATTGTAAAATGCAAATGATGCTAAAGCCACATAATAATCAGTAAAAATAGATGAAAGATCATAATTTAAGCATTATGCATGTAATATATCTTTATTAAAAGAGGTTACCAATCAGACTTTAAATTAAAAGAACATTAGTAAATGATACCAAAATTAAAAAGTTTAGATTGTGATTCAATTGTGTGTTCATTTTACAGATTATTAAGTAGAAGATATATTGTATTATATTGATTGCTAAATCTTTTTCAACACAAGAATCTCCTTCTAGAATGTATGATTATATAAAACATAATTTTTATTAAAATGGAATTTTTAGATCAGTGTCTATCTTATGAGATGATGAATTGCAACTTTAAAGAAAATTTCAAATGGATATTGTTCAGGTTTCTTATTAGAACTTCTAATATGGTAAAACAAGTATTATTTCAGATCATCATGTTAATATAAAAAAATTCTTGCAACTATTTATTGAAGAAGAAAACTCCAGTGGAGGTTCTAAAAAAAAAATAAGTGTAGAATAATCTCTATTGGTATCTATCAGTATAAAAGTAGTATATATGAGAACTCACAAGATAAGCTATAAAATGTAAAGTTTATAAAAATACTTAAGTATGCTGATATAATCAGAATAGTAATTATAATAACTAACAGATGCAATATAACTTGATATATAAATCACTCAGAAGGGAAGAAGGATCTATAGTATTATCTAATTATACAGTGTTCATTCTAAACTGACGTATTTGACAATATATTAAAGTTTGACTGCATATAACTAATCATCGAATATAAGTTCATATTTGAGTAGATTTTTAGGATTAAGACAATTAGAAATCGTGAATATTTAAGAATGTTAGATACAATGTAGAATTTAAGAGATAATAGATATATCTAATAGTCAAGCTACATTTAACATATAGCTTTTAAATTCTTTAATATAATAAATGTAAAAGAACAAAATTTTATTCTTGCAACATTAGCAACAATATGAATTGTCACAAAATTCATGTGTTTCATTTATTAAGTATTCTGGAACTTAAAATTTTGGTGATGAAAAATTTATTATTTGTCAAACATGTGCATTACAATTAATTTCAGATGAATATCGTAATTTTAGCTATTTTTGATAAGTATATAGGGAAAGTTCAACAATACGAGATTCATCAACTTCATATAAATGAAAGCTGCAAATTATTTTTTTGTGATATAAACATTTAGATGCATTTAACCTATTTTAAGGCCCAAAGCTGATCCCAGATTTCTAGAATTAATAAATAAAATGTGAAAATTTTAAATTCTTAAAAATAATGGATGTTATTTTATTATTTAATTTTTATTAATGATAAGTTTTAACTTTGATCATTTTTCTAAAAAAAAAAACTATTTCAGATTATTTTCTTAAAAAAAAATAAATTTAGAGTGCTAATAATATTTTAAAAAGTACAATTCAATAAATTAACAAATAGGAACTTTTATCATATTAATTGTTTTTTGATCATCTAGCATAATCTGATGAATCTATATATTTTTATCTACTTTATATTTAATAAAATCAGCAGCTGGCCATTAAGTAAATAATTAAAGGAAGTAATGATTATATAATTCAATTCATATATATATATCATTAAAGTTCTTGATAATCTAAATAATTTAATTTGGACTTATTATATATATTAGTATTGTAAAAAGTTTTTAATAATTAGAAAATGGATAATTTTATTGTTACTGATTCTTAAGGCATAATGTGTTTCTTGAAAAATTAATAAAGTTTTTTAAAAAATTGAATTTTTGTTTTTTAAATTTTTCAAACTTAATAAATCTTAGATTGCAAAGTTGTTTATAAAAACTATTGAAAAGTAGCATCTTAATAAATTTAAAGTGATAAATCATCATCTTTCAGTATATTTTTCAGTTTTAATTCAACATGATAGTTTATATAGACATTTGACTATCTAAGTTATATAATTAGTTAATGCTATTTAAATGCAGCCTGATAATACTTAAGTCAAATTAATACTTAGATTATAAATTCAATAAAAAGTATGCATCATAAGATCAATAAAAACCTTTAATAATTTTACATAAATGAATTATTTGTTTTGTTAACTTTTGATATTTTTATAAATAAATTTACAGTAAATATGAAATACCAAATAAGTTTATGTTATTTTATGCTATTATACAAGTTGAAACTTAATAATCTTAAATAAAAAAAGACTTAAATAAATAAAGTTACTTATTAATCAAAAATATTTAAAAAAAAATATTTTAAATTTGCTAATACAAAATATTATTTTCTCATTTTTCAATCTGATTATTGTTCTATTTACACTAGAAAACTACCAGAACTAAAACTGATATCTGTATCATAAAATTTTATTATTATTGAGTTAGCTATCTTTTTGAATGACCTTTATTTATAATCATATCCCCTCTCATTGCTACTTTATTATTTTTAAGCTATGTAATCGATTGTTGAATTGCATTATCTTCAAGTTTTTTCTTGCTTGTTAGGTTAAGATTACTAGTAACTTGTTCATTTTATTGATTACAAAAGATTTTAATTCAGAATATTAATGCATAATAAATATTAATCAAACGCTTATGTGATGTATATTACATTATTTTTAAACAATTTCATGCCTGTATATTTTATGCAATTTTTCTCATCATCTTCACAATATTTCTCAACTTCAGTAACTATAATTTCTTAGATTTGTAAGTAAATGATTTTTACATGAAACTTCATTATAAAATTGAAAAATATGATTACATGTCTATATGTTTGATTACAATTGACCTTGGTCATTCATAATGGTCATATTATTTAATATTCCAATTGTATTATTAGTAATAGATACCTAATATTAATTCAAGTTAAATATTATTATTAAAATGGCAACAATAATGATTATAAAAGTTGAATATCTAATACATGCGTTTAAGATACCATTTGCATCAATTTCAAAGATAACTTCAATTTATAAACTAGATGAATTTCAGACATTTAAATTCTCCAAACAAATTGTTATTCTTAATACTAGCATATTTACCTTCATAAGTTCAAATAAGCATTTCCAATTGATTTTTAAAAATCTGTTGAAATAATTTCAGATTTCTTAATAGGTATTGTAATATTATATTAATAAACAATGTCATAATACTGATAATAATTTCAGATAAAACAATGACATTAAATAAATGTAAATCTTAAGTCTTTACAGAAGTATTACCAGAAAAATAGCTTTTTTTATAATAAAAAAATGGTGTTTATTAATTAGCAAAGGTATACTTTTAATGATGTAAATTTTTGATGATCGTTTTTGCATTTATTCACTTTTTCATTTAATTTATTCTTTAATTATACAGACCTATAGTAATCTCTATATATGATTTTGGTATTATATTTTAAAAATATTGAATTTGAAATTTATATAGTTGTATATAAGCTACAGCTACAACTACAGCTATAGCTATGCTACTATATTATTATTAGAATAAATTTGAGATTTAAGTTTTCTTGTGGTACTTTTGTATTGTATTAAATTTAACCATCATATTTTAAATAAAATATATTTTTATTGATTTCATTAATCTTTGTTAATTCAGTTTATTTTTAATCTATTAAAAAAAATTTTTATTTTTATTTTTTAAAAAAAAAAAAATATCAAAAAAAATTCAAATATAATTTGCCCGCTTAATTATTAATAATTTTATATATTTTAGATTACAAAAAAAAATTTTTAGTATTTTTTGCAAAAAAATAAATTCTCTCACTTTTTTTATTCAGGTAAAATATAGAAACTTTAGTCAAATAAAATATATAAAGTTACTTAAGTAAAGTATTCATCAAGTTCAAAATTATCTGAATCTCAATTTTATCAAGATAGATTTAATATTTGTGAAGTACATAATGCTAATAATATATGAATTCACTTTTTATGCTATTTAATGACTTTTAATCATTTTATTTAAAATTTAAATAGAATAAAAAGTATATAAAATGCTATTAGTATTATTGTTAAATTTTGACTAACTTTAATAATCTATTATTTAAAAATACTGCAATCATATGAGTATCATGTTTAGACTATACTACATAAATAATCTTTTTTAATTGTGTTATACAACTACTATTGGTTTATTTTTTAAATAAACTGAAGTATTTTTTTATTTTTTTTTAATTTCAGTTTTTAATTTCTAATTTATCTGAATGCATTTAACTAATATGATAAGTTTATTTTTCTTTTCATTTGTTTTTTTAATTTTATTTTTCGTTTTATTTTTAATTTTTTTTTTATTTTTCTTTTCTGTTTTATTTTTTTATAAATTCATTTTTCTAATTTAATTCTTTTCTTTGTTTTTTTTTCATTTTTTTTCTTTGTTTTTTATTTTTTTTAGTTTTTCTTTTGTATTTTTGTTTTTTACTTTTATTTTCTTTTTTTAATTTTGTTTTCATTTTTTTTTGTCTTTTATCATTTGTTTTTTGGTTTGTTTTTGTTTTTTTTTGTTTTTGTTTTGTTTTATTTTTTTTTTAATTTAATTTTTTCTTTTGTCTCTTTAATTTTTACTTTCATTTTCTTTCTTTAATTCCATTTTCATTTTTTTTGTCTCTTAGGAAGAAAATGTGAACGCGCCTAATAAACTATGGTAAGTTCATTTTATTTTTTTTATTTTATTTGTTTTTCTTTTTTATTTTTTCATTTTTTAACACTAAAATTTAAGATTCATATTATATTAGATACCTATTTAGAGAGACCTTTTGAGATTTGTGTCTGGCATAATGCATATCTGCTTATCTTTACAAAGGTTTCTATGGAGAGATTTATCTTTATAGGGTAGGGATATTGTTGCTGTCCTTCTAGGATTATTTAGGAAATAAGGGAGGTTGAATTTAGGACCTCCGCAAATTATTTATAATACGCAACCCATATAGCAATTATTATTGCAGTATATAAATTCATTACTTATTCTTAATTTGTGTTTTTTTTATAGAAAACAAAGAATCAAATGAAGAAAGAAAAAACTGAAATAAAGAAAAAAAAACTCTTACATGTAAACTCTAAAGAAACCTAAAAAAAGAAAATACTATATTTGAAATGACCTATCTTATTTGTAATTTCAATAATTTAAAATGTAATACTGCATGTATTAATGGTTTATTATTATACATTAAATGATAGATACTAAATCTTAAGGACAATTATTAAATTAGGTTAGTTTATATCTTCCAACTCCTATATTTTCTCATAGACAATTTTATGTTGTATATTCAAGAATAACATCAAAAAAAAATCTAAAAATTCTTATTAGTAAACAATTAGGAGATAATGCAAATTTAATTAATTATACTTATAATATTGTATATCCTGAAATTTTTCAATAAATATTTTTTTTATTATAAAATAACTGTAATTATATTTATATAATATATATAACTATTTTTATTTTATATATATATTTCTAAACTTTAAATATATTAACTGTTAATGTAATTAACAGGTGAACACTAGTGCTTATTAAAAAAAAACTAAATCAAAAATTAAATTAAAAAATAAATTTAAAATTTAAAATATAAAAAATAAATAAATTATTAAAAATTAATAAATATAATATAATTAATAAAAAAAACATTTAAGAGTATTAAATAAGATTAAAAAACAATTTAAAAATTATTAAAAAATAAAATTTAAATTTATATAATATTATTTAATTAATATTCATGATTTTTTTATATATATATATTTTTTTTTGATAGTTATAGATTATATTTTTTTTTTTCTAAATTTTTATATATACAATTTTATTAATAGATTTTTTTAAATAACAAATTGAAAAATTAATTTAATTAAAATGTTTTCAAAAATTTGATTTTATATTTTTATTTATTATAAATAAAATTTTAAAGTTTAATTGAATTGATTATATTATCAATTATTTAATGTTAAACAGAGGACAAAGTCTCTTATAAACTGCAAGTTTTAGTTATTCTAATATAAATTTGCAATATTTTTTTATTATAAAAACTAATCACAAATGATCTGTTAGATTCATCATATAGGTCAGATTAATGAGATTTTAAAATAAAAAAAAAAGTTTCATATTTACAACTTTGAGTAAATTTTAATTATTAGTTCTTTTAAAGATACTAATAATAACATATCTTTTTCTTAAATAAACATAAAATACCCCTAGTACAAAGGTCTAAAATTTTGAAATCTTAAAGTTAAATTAAAAATAACATCAATATTATACTATTTACTTTTGTAAACCAATCTGAAACATTAATAGGTAAATATCTAATTAAGTAAAATATTTTATTTAATTATTTGATTTTATTATTAACAAAAAATTTATAGACCTAATCTGAATTTTTGAATTATTAAAACAGAATTTTTGTTAGTATTTTTTTTTTTTTAAATTTTAAAAAAAACTCATATTAATTACCTATTTAAACTAATCTGGAATTTATAAACCTTGAAATCTTAGATCAGAAATAAGTTCTAATAGAATAATCAGCATTTTTTTAAATAAAAACTAATATTAAATACTTATTCAGATTTGAAATAATAGATCCTTTTTAACTAATTTTCCTTTAAAAATATTTTACTAGTATTTATTTGTTTATTTTTATTAGAACGCATGAGTGTATTTTTTATTAATAAAAATGTTTCTTAGAAACTTCAGAATTTTCATTGTAGATTTATTATCTTTCATGACTAATTATATTAGTAATTTATTTATAGAATAGTAAATTAATTTTCATGTGATATCATATGTAATTTGTGTTATTATTTGATATTATTAAATAAAATTTTCTATTTTCTAATATTTTAATAAATGTTATAATCTTTTTAATAAATGGGTATAAGCAGTAATGAAATAATTAGAGTTCTAGACAAGTTGAGTTAACTTACAAGTCAGATAAGTTGAGTCAAGTTTAAATCAAATAGAGTTTATATTTTTTTGACTTAAGTTATACTAAACTCAAGTTGAGTTAAATATTTAACTTAACTTGATTTAAACTCAATTTAATTTGAATTGACTTGAGTTGATTTGAAATAGTATTCTTAATTTTTATTTATTCATTTTTTCTGATCTTTTTCTATTATTTTTTTATTTTAGTTTTTTAATTTTATCTTTTTATTTTTTAATTAATTTTTTTTTATTTTTATTATTTTTTTAATTTTTTTTAATTTTATTTTTTTCTCCTCCCCTTCCCTCTTCTGATCTTTTCTTTTCTTTTTTTTTAACTTTTTTGATTTTGCTTGTTTTTTAATTTTTTTTTTATTTTTTTTATTTTATTTTTTTCCCAAATCTTATTTTTTTTTTTTTTTAACTTTTTTTTCAAGTTTACTTATTTTTTAATTTTTTTCCCCCCTCTTCAATCTTTTCTTTTCTTTTTTATTTTAATTTTTTTTTATTTTTATTATTTTATTTTCCTCTCCTTCTCTGAGATCTTTTTTTTTTAACATTTTTTTTGAATTTGCTTGTTTGTTAAATTTTTTTTAATTTTTTTTATTTTATTTTTTTTAACTTTTTTTTCAGTTTTTCTTTCGTTTTTTAATTTTTTTCTATTTTAATTTAATTTCTTTTTCAATTTTGCTTTCATTTTAATTTATTATTTTTCTTCCCTTTCTTTTTTCTGATCTTTTCAATTTT
Organism: Funneliformis caledonium; assembly: GCA_910591825.1. Taxonomy (NCBI): domain Eukaryota; kingdom Fungi; phylum Glomeromycota; class Glomeromycetes; order Glomerales; family Glomeraceae; genus Funneliformis; species Funneliformis caledonium. Next base: position 26,094 of record CAJVPQ010000201.1, read on the forward strand.
ATTTTTTAATTTATCCTTTTCTTTCTCCTCTTTGATTTTTTATTTTTTTATTTTTTTTTAAATTTTTTTTCAATTTTACTTTTTAATTTTTTTATTTCATTTTTTAATTTATTTTTATTATTCCCTTTCCTTTCCCTCCTAATGTTTTCATTTTTTAATTTAATTTTTACGTTTTTATTATTTTTTTATTTAATTTACTTTCTTTTTTTTAGGAGTAGATCTTTTGTTTTCAAGAATAAGGGTGAGTATGAATTTTTTTTATATTAAATGTTTATAAATTAATTTATAATTGACTCAAAACTTGATTTAAACTTGACTCAACTTAAATAAATTCAAGTCAAAATCGAGTCAAGTTAAACTCAAGTTAAGTCAAATTAAGTCAAGTTTAAAATTTATATAACTTAAATCAAATCAAGTTAAAAGATTTTATAAAATAAATTTGACTTGACTCAACTCAAAAAAATGAGTCAAATAGAATTGATCTTTAAACTTGACTCAACTTGACTCATTCAAAACTCTAGAAATAATCTTAAAATTTATAAATTAAAATATTTTTTTAATAAAGTTAATAAATTATATATTAAATTATATTTTTTTCATATAATTATATTAATATTTTATATTTATTAAGATATTAATAATTTTTATTTTGCAAATAAAATTTTCCTATTATACAGTTTAAGGGATAAGTTATATTTGAAAAAATATTATAAAAATAGAAATTTAAAGGAATTTAATAAATTACTAAAAAAATAAAAAATAAAATTTCGTAATAAGTAAAAATTATAATTTGTTTTTTTTTTTAAGATTTTGTTTAACAATTTATCAAATTAAAGTTATTTTTCATAAAGAATTATATCAAAACTAGCAAGAATCCATTACACTACGCTAGAGATAGGATTTGCTTATTAAATTAAAAAAGCAATAATGATATGCCTATATTTTATTCATTTTGTTATGCAAATAGGTTTAGTTTTTTAGTAATATTATAGCATAATAAGGTTAGAAGAAAATAAATGTAATAAATTTACATATTTATATTAATAATAGTGAATTATAAGAATATGGGTAAATGTTACATATAAAATGCTATATATATAAAATGTTAGTGAAATTTATTTATAGAATAAAATATTTCATGGTATACAATATTTTTTGTATTGTAGTTTTCATTATTATCTACAGAACTTTAATATATTAATATATAGTTACTCTTAAAAAGACAACATATAATTGCCTATATGCAAATAGGTTCAGGTAAATAAATATCAATCCTGCTTAAAGTTTGCCCTTATGATTATTAATTATCATTGAGAATGCAATGTGTACTGAAAATTAATGTTGATTTAAAGTAAAGGATAGTTTAATTTCTGATGCTGTTAATGTAATATGCTGAATAAATACATGTTTACCAATATGTGATCCTGTTATAATTTCAGCATCAATGACTTTACTTTGTAATTTATGATAAATAAGTCTGATTCTATTACAGAGGCCTTCAGATAGATTTAAATTTTGTAGGAGTATAATTGGCACTCTTACTTTTAACTTTAATTCATCAGATAAAAGTTCAGAAATCTTTAAAGATCTTAAAAATTCAGGTGAATAAAGTTGGGATTGCTCTACTACATTATCTTCTGATAAAACTATTGAGTCAGCACTGGGATATATAACAAATTCTCTAGAAATTCTTTCTATTATTATATCTGAAATAATATCAACATTAATATTTTTGGAGTTTAAAATTGTCTTATTAATCATATAGTTGACATTGCCACAATTTTCTACCAAAATTTAGGTAAACAAAGTTAATCATATCTATTAAAATTCTATTGGTTATTGTCATATTTAAAGGAAGAGTAATTACATCTTCTGTGTCAGAATTAATTGTATATGAACTATTACTAATCTTTAAAAGAAAGTGTGCAAATTCCTTTTGCTTCTGATTTTCTAATAAATTGGATGTTTACTAAAGTCTCATATTAGTTAATAGTTTCATTACTTTAATATAAGCCTATAAAAATGATTGAGTCAGACTTGCTAAAATAATATTAGCATGAAGAGAATGAGGCATTACAGGTAGAATCTATCAAAAATCTTCACCAAAAACAAATACCTTTCTTTCAAATAATCTGTCTACCTATATAATGTCATAAAAAGTCTGATCAACTGCCTTAAATACAAATTTATGCATCATAGGATTTCATTCTAGATGAAAAGTTTTGCTGTATTAATGAGACGTACTAGTTGACTATTGTAAAAATATTACATGTTGAAAATTCATCTATTTTTAGTAAAATTTTAAATTGAGAATGTGTTATTCTACTACTATTTATTAATAAAGCAGCAATTCCAAAAGATGCTACTATTATTGCAATATCACTATCTAATCTAATTTTAGCAAGCAAGATATTATAAAGAAATGCCTTTCTAGTATCAGCTGAACCATCTATAAAGAAGAAACCATTTTCATTATTATTAACTATTTGCATAATTTCATCATATATTTTACGCTGCTCTTGATTTAATAAAGAAATATTTTGATGAACTTGTTTAGCTAATTAAGAAGTATTATATGATTTTTCTTCAATTATTAACTGATCTAAATTATTATTAACAAAAGAGAAATACAGTTCTCGGCGAAAATAATAGCAATGGAAGACCACATCTATTTTAGGCTGCGGTTTTACCACTTTCTGGATTTAGGCATTTGTTTATATGCCCAAATTGGACATTGTGCACATGTGAATGATATGTCAGTTTACTAAATAAAACTGACAAAATTTCTATTGGTCACTTTTCTGGCCATCCAAGAAAATTGGTTTCAAATCAACGTCACCATATTGGAAAAATTTTGCAACATAATCATTTTACTACAGCAGGCGAATTTAAGGCAAAATTGAAAGAAAAAGATCCCAACCTTGATGTCAGTGAACATACGATACGTCATGAGCTTAATAATCTTAGATATGTTTCTGTTCTTCTAAGAAAGGTTCCTTTCTTGACCCAAAAAGTGAAGGAATTTCATTTGTCTTAATCACGTGATCATTTGCAATACAACTGAAAAAAAGTTGTTTTTTCTGATGAAATAACACTTTAGATGTTTAGAAATTCTATGTATGCATAGTCTTATAATGCAAAACCAATTGTCCCTATGGTAAAGCACCCATTCAAGGTTCATGTTTGGGCAGCGATTAGTGCTAAAGGAAAAATTAGCATTCATTTGTTTACTGAAAATTTAGATCATCATTTGTATCGAAAAATATTAGACAACTATCTGTATAACAATGCAGATATATTATACAGACGCGGCTGGATCTTTTAATAAGATAATGACCTAAAACACATCTCACACGATGCTCAAGGGGACTTGAAAAAATATCTTTCAGGACGAGTTCTTTCTTGGCCTTCATACAACCCAGACTTAAACCCTATTGAAAATGTATGAGCTGTATTAAAGGAAAAGATGGAGAAAAAGATCAAGTATTTAGTAGCAAAAAAAACATTACCTGCGATGTATTCCTTAATACAATCTAGCAGAAATGGGACGATCTTGATGATGCTATATTACTTCGGTACATTGAGAGTGTGCTAAGCCAGGTTAAAGCATGTATCAATGCAAAAGAAGGACACACCAAATATTAATTAATAATATAAAAGTTGTTGTTAGTATTTTTCTTATAAATAATAAAAAATATATATACATTAAAATAAAGTTTGTACATACCATCGATATATGTTTTTGCTATTTTTTTCGCCAGGAACTGTATGATATATTTTGGGTTGAAGAAATTAGTATATAAGAAAAGTTTTTCAAAAATATATTATTTGATTAATGGTAATATTCTATTTGATTAAGTACTTTATTTTTTATTATACTATTTAAAGTAATAATTTAACCTGATAAATATTGTTGTGCTTAATATAAAAGGTCTTCACATAATTTTAATTTGTATGTGTTTCATAATATTTCAGGTACTAAAGGTTGACATATAAGAAGAATCATAGTAAAAAAATGATATATCATATTCCTCTGAAAATAAACATTTTCTGAAAATAAGCATCATCAAGATTTATTAGTACCTGAAAATAAGCATTCCCACAATTTATTCAATTAAAGTCTGATTATTATTTATTATTATTTCTGCACTCATATATATATTATATAACTCATTGTAAAAAATGTTTATTTCAATAATTTAAATGCTATCACCTTAATCACTATTAATGCTATTATTGATATTAATGCTATTATTACCATTACAATTACTATCAATATATATAACATCCAAATTATTATCTTCATTTTTGTTTGCACTCTTATCTATACTCTCATATCCACTTCCATCTTAACTATTATCTTCACTCTCATCAGATCTGTCTAAAGAATTTGATATCTTACATTTTTTAAAGAACCTAATAATAATTTCATCTGAAATTGCCTTCTAAGAATGTTTGACCCACATGCAAACATCACTTAATTTTGCCCAATGAAGATTTCCTGCAGAAGTTATTTCTACACTACCCTTGAACATCCAGCTATGCTATTCTCTTTGTAGATTTTCTTTGAATAGTTTATTGATTACAACATCGAGCGGTTGGTAAATACTAGTCAATCTGTCTGGAATGACTGCCAAATTATATCCACTTTCGCAAAACTTTAATTTTACCAATTCTTCAATATGACCTCTAAATGAATTATACACTAATATTGCTGGATTATTGTTAGTTCTTGCATTATTAAGATAAACTACATACCTTTTCATCAGATCAGCATTCATCTATACATTTTTCTGAAACTACATTACTACTTCAGAAGAAATTTGTTCTTCTCGTGACATCTGTTTTCCTTTAAAAATACAGATAAGTAGTAATTTAGTACTATCTATAAAAATGAATAAAAAACTATAAGTATAATAAAATTTTTCTTGCATTTCTTTTCAGTAAATTCCATAAATCAGTTCTTACCTGCGGCATATGTCAAAACCACAGTAAACTGATTCTTCTTGTTACCTGTTGCTCAAATATGCATAGTTTTTTACTTTTTAGATTGAGTGTGATATTGCCAGCCATGTCAAACTAAACAGATGTCTCATTCATATTAAAAATTTCATCTATTTCAAAGGATTTTTCTATTCTAAGATAAATAACAAATTGCTGAAACTTTTCTAATAAATCTTGAGTTTGAATTAGAAGTAAAGCTCTGAATCAGATCAGATCAACCTGTTTACCTGACCTGAACTGACCTAAAAATTCAGGTCAGGTTAATAGATTTTCAGCTTGATATCAGGTTGAGTCAACAGGTTGATCTGATCTGATCTGACCTGATAAAAATTCAGGTCAACCAATCATTCTTCTTAAATAATTTATTATCGTTAAATTAGAAATAACAAAGTTGATTAAATAAATTAATAATTGTTTATTATATTATTATTTATATTAAATATTTTTTGATATTATTTAACAAATAAATAAGAAAAATTTTCTTTTTTGAATCAGGTCGGGTCAGGTTAGGTAAACCTGACCTGACAGGTTAACCAATAAATTATATATAGCTGATATATTAAAATTTATCATTTAAAAAATATTTTTTTTTTTTTTTTTTAAAGTTGCAGTACTGGTACAAGGAAATTTCTTTAAATGGTTAATACTATTGAGGTGTAACCCTTGACTAACCTAAGTTTTTCTCTATAAGTCGTGACTAGACACATTCATTCTAACCAGAACCCGCCCTGTATACTGGTCTGAAGATTGCCACCTAGGTCGACATCCCCAAGAGCTAGCCCTCAGGGTCTCTAGACCTCAAAACCACTGTCAAATTTGGATAGAGGGATCACTTTTAGCCACAGGTACTTTGTCAGTTTTTCCTTGTGCTTACCAACACTATATCTGGATCACTATTATCTCTGCCCAGTATCAGGGTATTTACACATGATTGGGAAGGCTTAGACATTATATCTTATAGAACTTTAGAAAAGTAGGTGGCTGTCGTACCCATATCATCAAATTCATCCAGGAATTGAATACGGCCTCTATCCCTAATGACAGCTCAATTGGAGAATGCTGTGGCAGTACAATGCAGTCTATTATCACCCTAGCCACCCGTAGGTAGTACCCAATCTACTAATTACTGTTTAATCACTTCCTTACTTTTATAAGAACTCCTGAAATTAAAGACGTGAGACAGTACCCATTACAAGCCTATCAGCAAAGGCCAAGTTTCTGTCGATCTCTGGCTTCATTTGCATCCACTTGTTCTGCAATTTCAGTATTTAGGCATGATTAATACTGATCGACAAGTCGATCGACCAGTTTCTAACATATATTAGTATATACATCCACATATTCAATTACATATGAAATTCTTATGAAAATCATCTAGTTTTATGCCTCGGCTGAGACTTGAACCTATAGCTATTGCAGTGTAACTTACAATAGGAGCTCAGTTATTACTAATTGAACTAGAGACGCCAATCCCTTATCATTTAAAAAATATTTTTTTTTTAAAGTTGTAGTACCGGTACAAGGGAACCGTTAAACAGATAATACAGAGGTGTAACCCTTGACTTATCCTAAGTATCCCTCTAAGTCATGACTAGATACATAGTTTTAGTCAGAACTCGCCCTGTATACTGGTCTGAAGATTGCCACCTAGGTCGACATCCCCAAGAGCTAGCTCTTAGGGTTTCTAGTCCTCAGAACCACTGTCAAATTTGGATAGAGTGATCACTTTCAGCTACAGGTACTTTGTTAGTTTTTCTCTATACTTACCAACACCATATCTGGATCACTATTACCTCTGTCCAGTATCAGGGTATATTTACACATGATCAGGAAGGCTTAGACATTATATATCTTATAGAACCTCAAAAAGGTAGGTAGCTGTCTTACCCATATCGTCAAATTCACCCAGAAATTGAACCTGATCTCTACCCCTAATAACAGTTCGATTGGAGAATGCTGCAGCAGTGCAATGCAGTCTATTATCACCCTAGCCACCCGTAGGTAGTATCCAATCTACTAATTACTGGTTAATCACTTCCTTACTTGTGTAAGGGCCCCTAAAATTAAAGACGTGAGACAGTACCCATTACAGGCCTATCAGCGAAGGCCAAGTTTCTGTCGATCCCTAGCTTCATTTGCATCTACTTGTTCTGCAATTTCAGTATTTAGACATGATTAACGCCGATCGACAGGTCGATCAACCAGTTTTTAACGTATATTAGTATATACGCCCACATATTCAGTTACATATAAAATTCTTATGAAAATCATCTAGTTTTATGCAATAGATGTAATTTTTGTGAGGTCCTCCCTGGATTTGGTGAGCTAGAGGGTATCATCTATATAGGCAAGTGCTGGAACTTTTAGATAATAATTGTTAGTAAGCGGAAGATGAACATCAGGACGCTAATCGACTTCTGCAACGAATCCATGCGGGAAATTGTTGATAGCGCATAGGAGCGGGTCATAGTATATACACCACAGAAGTGGTGATATAACTTCACCTTGATCTATTTCTGACTGTACCAAGTAGGTATCAGAATTGCTGTGTGCTGTGATAACTTGGTTGAATCTTGGAAGAAAAAGTCTTAAAACTGTTTGGGTAAAGTTGTAAGGAAGGCGTAATCTTGCAAGAGCCGTGGTAAGAGTGAAGATATTTACACGATCGTAAGCTTTAGACATGTCTTGTAGTAGAACCCACAATTCTGTGTTGTTATAAATAGCATTCTGTTTGATATTATCAAAGAGATGTATAGGATCAAAGGTGGATTTAAAAGGTAAACCCGCAAAGTTGAAACCTTTTAGGATGTTGTATTGAACAAAAATGTCAGTAAGTCTTGAATTGATCAGACGAACAAAGGCTTTTCTAGCGCTCTCTAAAAGGGTTATAGGTCAGGTGTTATTTAAATTGTATTCCCATGGTTTTGGTTTGGGAATCGGATATATGTACGTCAAATTCCAATGATGAAGAATTGATGAAAGTTGTAGACAACCACAGATAATGTATCTCAGACATTTCTTTGCGATTGGTCCTAAGTGTTTCAACATTTCATTTGAAATTTTGGATGGTTCTGGGGCTTTTTTGTTAGGAAATCTGTCAATTATCTTATACCATTCGTCCGCAGATGGTAAAAACATTAAGTTGATATAAATGCTGGGATCAATTGAGTTTAATGGGGTATATTCAGAAATCCAATCCTCTGGGATTACTTTAGTACAATGTGTGGTGCCTGCAACTTGTTGAAAATGTCTGGCAACTTCTTTTTTAACATCTGGTTCTTCGAAAAGTAAACTACAATGTGAAGACGAATTATCAAAACATCTATCCAATATAATGGTTGTTTTTTTGTGATTAAGGATTGAGTCGATCATCCAAGATGGATTGTGTTTATAGTCTTCTATATGGTCGTTCAAGGCTTCTTGAATACTCTTGAGCTTGAAGGTATGTTCACGCAATTCAGCCTTTAATCTAAGGCTTACTAGAAGAAGTTTAATATCTGGAATAATGGTGTTAAGCATTGTTGCGGAAGGGGGCAATTTAAGGGAATAGTATGCAAGCTATTGGCATGAGCAAGTTGTAAAAATTGTGAGTACAGATTATTCCA